>FN648593.1:54024-75067 GCA_000310025.1 Ectocarpus siliculosus | reverse complement strand
CCCCGGCACTCGTGTTGCGATCCAGCAGACAACGCGTGCGGTAGACCAAGCATACTACGCGGTTGGTGAACCCAGCAAACCACGCTGGGGGGGGCACTCGTATTGCGACCCAGCAGACAACGCGTGCGGTGGACCAAGCATACTACGCGTGTGGTGGAACCAGCAAACCAACGCAGACGGTTGCTATGCCATGAGCTACTACAGCAGTACCACGGGATTGACTGCGCATCAACCAGTGTGTAACGTTGGTAGCAGCTCTTTACCTTGTGCTGCTGCTATGCTTCTCCTCGGTTATGCGAACCGCAGTATTGTAGAGCAGCGTGAAAATACAACCCTCTCCAAGCGTGTGCATCAACAGGTACAACCACACATCATCATGCGCGCACGCATAACATACTGAATCGTCATCACAGCAGGTGCTGCACATCTTCTCGTGCTCGAATCCACCCAGCCTCTCTCGACTGCTGAAAATTGCTGGCAAGTTCCTGTTGGGGCACGGAACAGCTGCATACCCTGTATCTACAAATTCTTAATCCAGGGGGGGGGGTCGCGACACCTCCGGACATATATCTCGTTCCGGCCTCACTTCTTTGTGCCCTGGGCTGCGGGAGGCGCGTCCCCGGAAAACCAAAACGCCAAACTATTTAAATACGTCATACCACACAGCAGGCTCAGCACTTGCATATAGAAGCACAGCAGGCAACCCATCTATCTGTTTCTGCTGGGCTGCATGTCCGCTACTGTAACCAACGCAGTCCGTTGCTATGCCATGAGCTATGCAGCAGTACCACGGGGTTGCCCGCGGAGCAACCACTGTATAACGTTCGTCGCAGCTCTCTACTGCTATTGTGCTTCTTCTCGGTTACGAACCGCAGTAGAGCAGCGTCGGACGTACAACCCTCTCCTCCAAGCGTGTGCATCAACAGGTACAACCACACATCATGCGCGCACGCGTAACATACTGAATAGTCATCACAGCAGTTGCTGCACGTCTCTCTTGGCTCGTACTCTCTGCTCTAGTAACTGCTGTATCTCTGTCTCGTGCTCGAATTCAACCCGCTGTGACTCTCAAACCAACTGCTGCTGCTGTGAGGCACGGGACAACTGCATACCCCCTAATTACATAATGTTGGGGGGTCAATTTCAAACGGACGGCAACACTGCTCCTGCCCGGCTCGCTGCTGCCGTCGACGCTCGTGCGTAGCCGACTTCATGTATTATCGCTGCCCGGGTAGGTATGCACAGAGTGCCAGGGGTAGGGTTCGAAAGGGTGGCCGTGTGGATTCCTTCTAGAGGGTTCTTCGCCCAGGGTCAGGGGTACACCGTCGTGTCCAGGGGGGAAACTCTAGACGGCCTGTTCCTCGTGTTAGCAGACGATGTCTTGCAGGAAAGAGAGTTAGCAAGAGATTTCCTCAAGGAGGCGTTCCAACCGCCCATCGATGCCATCAACGCTCTAGCCGACATGCGACAAAAGGCACCGGCCACTGTTACGGTTGACGCGAGAGGTAGGGGAGTTGCGTATAAACTACACTGTGGGACGAAAGACGGTCATACGAAGCCCCAGACGGGTGGGTGGGTGTGTGGCCTGGAGTTCTGTACAATGGTTTGGGTGGGGCAACGCGTGTCGAGGGGGAGTATGACCTTTCTTGCTGAGCGGTCGAACTATTAATAATAACCATCTTGTGCAATATAGCCATGTGGCTACGAACGGAGAGAAGAGAGGCACACCGACCGGTGTGTGACGAAGCACAAAAGGACCTCCTCGAGAGGGAGAACATACATGACGACGCTGCTGCGCATGAACTGCCTTTGAGTACATGCATGCGAGCAACACGGCACTCCTGTGACGCACACTGCACGACGCTCGAATCCCCGTTGAGTGCCTTCGAGCGAAGCGAGTCACACGGCACTGTGACCGCACACTGGACCGCGCCCGAAACCCCGTGAAGTGTCTGCGAGCGAAGCGAGTTAATATGCCAGTATGTCTTACTCCGAAACCATTACACAATCAACACACCAAACCCTGCTATGAATTTTTCACCGATCAAAAAATAAACGGACTCTGCAACGGCTGCTGTCACACATACATGCACCCTGCCATCGAAATGGTTTTTCGGTGATATCTCCTCACATATTGAAGCAGCGCCTACTGTAAAGCTATCCCTCGCGAGCTGTGTGAATGGTCCGCCTTAGGTGGCGGCTGACAGAGACCACAGGGCGATAGGAGGCACGGGAAGGGTGGTGCCGAGAGTCGACAGCACGCTGAAAAAATGCCCACCGCGCCAGCAACCATTTATTTTTGCTCTTGTGCCCCTGCCGGTACTCCCTCGCCACCCACTCTAGCAACAGCGATGACAAAGGTATGCGCCACGAGCTGTGTATATGGTCCGTCTTGTGTGGTGGCTGATACAGATTAGGAGGCTATAGGACGCTCAGAAATTGTGAGCGCGAGAATGGTAGACAAGCGGGAAAAATGATCCGCCGCATCTTCAAGCAACTTTTCTCGATCTTTTGCCCGTGTCGCAACTTTGGTTTGCCAGTACTCCCTCACCACCCACTCAAGAAACTGCGATAAAAAAGGCATGCGCCACGAGCTGTGCGTATGGTTCGTCTTGTGTGATGATTGATACAGACCAGGGGGCTATAGGCGCCCAAAAGTTGGGTTCGCAAGGTTGACAGTACACGAAAAATGACCCACCGCTGCTGCGTCCAGGCTCTCTCGGTTTGTTTGCCTCTTGTTTGCCGCACACATCGGGTTGTCCACCTGGTCCAGCCCACTGAAAAAACATTGGCTACCGCCGGTGGTGCAACCGACTCTGTACCACCAACATGACACAACTCGTGTGACCACCGTGAGAGTTTGCGGTGGGCCGTCGAGAGATTCCAGTTTCTAGGTACGAGTGACGTGGTTGTGACCAAAAAAAGACAACAGTTTTGGACAGCCTCCACTTGTCCAAAACTGCCCCCAAAAAGAAAAGGATGGGCTGTCCAAAACGGGTTGTCTTTTCTTGGCGATTTTTTTTTGAGTAAAAAAGAAAAAGATAAAAAAAAAATGACAACAGCAAGAAATGGCCTTACAAGTCCTCGAGGTATACTTTTTCTGAAGGGAAAAAAGAGGCTGATTCATGTTCTTGTTGGTCACAACATGCTTCAGTACACGGTTTTGGCTCGTGTGCCACCAACGAGCCACCGACCGCCCTGTTTATGGGTCGCCTGCAGAGGGCATGTGTATCATCGCACGCCAGTGGCAAAAGCTTGTGGATATCGTCGGTCAAAGGCCTCTCTCTGATGGCATGCGTTGTAGACTGATCACACTCGCCGACTCGGAGCGACCGGCAGAAAAAAAAACAACGTGCAAAAAAGGCAACACCGAACCACACCTCGATTCACGTTTGCAGGCCGTGTGCAATTAAAACCGGACAATACTCTCTGTTTCTGGGACGCGAGCAGAGGGTATGTGTATGACCACACGCCATTGGCTACTGTTTGTGGATGTCGTCGGCCAAAGGCATCTCTCTGGCATGCGTTTTTGACTGGTCGCGGGTGACACACGGAGCAAACACGCGGCGGAACAAGAAAAAAGACCAAAAAGGCAACACCGCAACACACTTTGGTTCATGTTTGCAGGCCGTTTGCAATCAAAACTGGACAACACGCTCTGTTTCTGGGACGCGAGCAGAGGGCATGAGTATGAACACACGCCATTGGCTGCAGTTTGTGGATGTCAACGGCTTAAGGCCCCTCTCTGGCATGCGTTTTGAACTGGTCACACATGCAGCAGGCGCAAAAACGGCTCTTTTCGGCCCAAAGGCAAGAACGTCAGCAGAGCAATGTGGCAGGGTTGACGTTTTCGGCTCGTGTGCGGCCAACACGATGCAGAACGCCCTGAACGCCCTGAATGCGAGATACCTGCAGAGGGTTTGTGCATGACCTCATGATACTGGCCTCTGTTTGGCCAGCAGATGGCGTAGTTCTTCGTTCTGGCACGATCGGGGTGTGACCAGGGGGTACCCCCCCCCATTTCTAACAGCGGTTTTCCAACAGGATCGCTGTTGGAAAATGGTCCAATTTTCCAACAGGCCGGCGGGGAATCGCTGTTGGAAACTGCGCTGTTGGATTTTGGGCTGTTGAAAATGCCATTTTCCTACCCTTAAGACGCCGAAATGATTTTTTTTTTGGCTCAGAAAAGGACACCCTCCCCAAACCCAATCCGGTAATAATCACACCACAAGACTCGGCCTTACACGAACTCGGACTGGGGCTTTATTTTTTTTCATTTGAGCAAGCAATTTATAATAAAGGAAGTTTCCTGAAAACTTCGGGCAGGCAAATATATTCAGATTTGAGGGGCTTCATATCATTGGCTGAGGGGCAACCGTTATCCTCTCCCACCGACGAGCTTTCCCTGTCCGCAGGTGGTACTGCTTTTTTGTGGTGCGCTGCGTGACAGCTGCAGCACCCTGCTGAAACCGCTCTCACTGCTGTTGAGTGTGCGTGCATGCGATGCGTATGCGTGTCTGTGTCGCCCCCTCCACCCCAGCACACGAAATCGCACGAGAACGTAGAGAGGGAAGGGCAGTCTTTCTCAGCGCAAATGGCCGTGTCGCATTTCGAGCATTCAGGAGAGGAGGAGAGCTTTTTGGGACGGGGGCACATCAAGTCGAGCTCTCTCTCCATGTTGTTAGCAGAGAATCAGCAGCAGAGAATAAACTTACGCGGGGAAGGACGCGCCCGCCTACACCAGGAGGCCACCGTATGTGCTCTTTCTGCTGTCTGTCTGCTTCTCTTTGCTGGCGGTGTGCTGCCACCACCTCTACGTCATCGGTTGTAGTTGTCTCCGGGGTTCCGGCGCTCGCTGTCCTTTTTTCCCCTTTCCTCAACCTGTGTGACGGGCGGCGGGTGTTGCTGACCTTAAGCCGCGCAAACAAGCCCAACTTGGCTTTCTGACCGCGCAGCCTCCCTCTTGGTGGTGTCGCGCCAACTCCAGGGCCTATTCTCTTGGCGCTGACCTTCTCTTTGGACGCGCGGACTGCTGTTTGTTCGTGAATTTGGTGCCTAATGTTTTAGATCAAAGATTGTTGCAAAATCGGAAAATCGTCAACATGTTTCCACGAAACAAGCCTCCATCCGCTGTCAAAATCTGATTGTTTTTTCCTTATCGTGGGTTCTGGCGAGACCGTCAGGAACGATCCTCAGAGCGATGGCTTGCATCAAAATATATATATTGTTATTTCGGAGAAATTTCGAGTCCGAAAGGGTCTTTCGCGAAAACAACTTTTCGTCAAACGAAAAATGACCGAAATACTCTAGGCTGTTTTCACGCGTCGTAGACAGAGTGACCGGAAGGTCGGCACAGACTCGGAATGTTGTCGACTCGATCTTTCGGGGTCGATAAAAAGATAGGCACAGATAAATGAATGTTGTGCCTTCGTAGGTCTGTGTTCGTTTGCCGACAGACAGGTGTTGTTGTTGCTAGTCTACATTCTGAAGCCGCGTAATTTCTGAAGTTTTCCAAATCATACCGTCTCAATGACACCTCGACTTTCCCTCCTGCGCGCTCTTCTAGTTGCTACGGAACCAACCCCCGTACGGCAATCGTGCTTCTGTTGCTGCTGTACTCTGTGGTAGTAGTGCTCCAATGTTTGGGGTGAAATATTTTATCGATGCGCTGTTCCATACGGCTGCTGTGTCTACACAATTATAGCTGTAGCGACGAGACGCGGCCCACGACGTGTTGAATGAACACGCGGTGAGCTCAGCACTCGCGCGCAAGGATATCCTGGCGGGGTTTCGCAAGGTTAGTGGTAGCATACCATCCCTCCCTGTTGTTGAAGGGTGGGTATGCACATGTGTGTTCTGATCGGGACCGAGGAATTTGGACATGGACACCAGCTTCCTCCTTTTCTTCTGCAGCCATGCTTCTCGGTTACGACCATGCAGCGGCGACACGAACACGCAGCAGCAGTGCCGTTGTAGACCTATGACCTTGAATAATAATAGCGGATACGTCCTTGATGCTGCAGAGCACGAGGGGTGGCGTGTGTTGTCAACGTGTTGAGATGCGGATCATGTGGGAACTAGAAAAATGAAACAGACCCGCCAAACATTTCAGGGGTCGGATCCGACCCCTGAAATGCATTGTGTTAAAATTGGACTGGACCCGCCAAACATTTGTGGCAAGTGGGGGATTTTTTATGGTCTGATGCTTGCATGCTCGTGTCATGCCTTCAGTATCAACTCCCGCGTCTGTGCGGACTCCCCGCGAAGATAAAAGTCTCAAGCAACAGCGATCGTGGGATAGCCTCTTGTGCAGGGTCCCACGTGCACGGGGGGCCAGAGGGCAGATTGTGGGTGGGTTGTAGGCATCCACAAGGTAGGGGCAGGTTGTAGAGGGGGGTTGGGAGGTGGCCCTAACCTTGGCCAAACGACTTGGTTGTACAAGGACGGATGCGGAAGGTTGGAAGGCAGCCACAACGTTAGGCTAGACCTCCTGGTTGTGAAAGCACCGATGTTACAGGTTGGGAGGCAGTCACAACCGAAGGGCAGACCTCCTGGCTGTAGATTGTGGTGCTGGTTCGACGGTCCGGGAAAACTGGCTTCAGTGTACTACAATTTCTTTATTTTTTCGGCATGACAAAACGCAACAAATTCGTCTCCAAGACAGATAGAGTATGTAGATATAAGAGCCTAGGATGCGTTGGCACAATGTGTACTAATCGAACGCATACACTATTTAATTTGGGCTTTTGTGTGAGTGTGTGCGGGGGGCCACAAGTGCTATGTGTGTACCAGCTAAATGGTGCAGGGTACAACAAGCTCTCAGATATCGTTATGGATCGCCAGACAGATGGGAAGAGGAAAGACGGGGTTGGGGGGCATCCGAACCATCGAGCCCCCAACTGTTTGGCCCTGCATCGCCCTCGCATGACGCATCTAGCTAGCCTTGACACAGACGACCACAGGCCGCAGTATGCCAACACGAATAGCGACTAAGCTGGTGTCATTCCTTTCGTAACCAAGGCAAACAGCTATGCTATCTCTAGATGCTCGGACTCGGGGCACAGCAACCACCGCGAGCTAAACCCGCCGCACGACACTGCTGCTGTAGAGCGGCAACACGAGCTTCTACACGGCGCGCGTGGAGAAGAGAGAGCGACATTCCGGCAGCAGTTGCTGACTAGGTAAGCTATTCCCCTCCAGCTACATCTGGATGGTAGCAATAGAAGGATGAATTGAGGGGATATTGTGTGTTGTGTAGTTGTGTATCCCTATGCATATGTCCCCGTTGGGAAGGGTGCGAAGTCTCCACGTGCTGTAGATGCAAGTACGCCCAGACACCAGCAGTTGGTCCTGCACACCCACCGGCTCTCGACCTACTGCGTGTATGCGGCTCTTCCTCACCATGTACAGAGCGGAGATTATCCCGGAGGCGTCAGTAAGCGCCCAGCCTCACACAAGAGCTTTTTGGAGTGTGGGTAGGCACTTCGTTATTTTCAACGGTTTTTTTGTTTTTCGGGGGGCGCTCGTTTTCTTCAACAGCACGTACGAAACAGTAACAACACCGCATGTCTGCTGTATCTGACCTGTCCACACACATGCATAGCATCGACCGCGTCGACCGTCCACATGCTTCAACCAACGTCCGGCGCTCGTAACACCCAATTGTTTTACATTCAAAATATATCGTGTTGAAAGCAAGAATTAACAGTAACCAACCGTAGGTTGCACAAGATACCACACCCCCTCGACCAAGTTTCAACCTATCATGTTCCACGACGAAGACAATTCCGAAAATCAAACAATACTTTTTCGAACAGCTCTCCACGAGACAGTTCCAATGCAGCCATTTCCGGCCTCGCCACTCCTCCTGGTGTGGAATAATCAGGCTTTGGAAATTGGTCCAGGGGGCGTGACATCTAATGCAACTGCTGTGTTGTGAGATCAGTGGATTCGATTCTTCTCTGCGCCATTATTTTTTCTTCCCACCACCCTTTTTTTCTCTTATTTTTCATCCGGGATTTTGATGTACCCCTTTGAAAACATTATTGGCCGTAGAATACCTAATACCGAGTAAACTCCTGAGAAGTATGGCGTGTCAGAGATCGGACAGCTTTTTTCTTTCGATGTCAAGACAACAACAACAACAACTAACTAAGAAAAGGCGGTCGCAGCGGGTCCCCCATGCCGCGCCACTGATGCGAAAGGAAGAGGTCACCAGTAGTATGCATGGCAGAGCGAAGGGATATGCATGTGCGTCTTCATATATTGCGTCTCACCCACTCTCCCTCCCCCCCCCCCTTATATCGTACTATGTAGGCGGATACCGCCATGAGTGGGCTTGGTTCTAGGGACAGCCAACCACGGCATTCCCGTGTCAGAGGAAGAGGCCATGCAGAGCGTGACCTTCAATCAGGTCCACCGATGCAAGCGCACCACCCCATAGCTCAGGTACGCTCAGGTACGGTCGGGTTAAGTGAACTCTCCGGAGTAAATGCGAGATTTTGTTCAGAAATGGTGCCCAGTGATTTGAAAAACAGAGTATGATGGAAAGTTCATGTCCGACCCGCGACGCCTCTGTCCACCGAGAACCGATGAAGGTCTGCTACGGCACCTGCTGTTAGAGTCGTGCATAACATCGTCGATCACTCCGGCATAGCTCCACTCAAGGTTTGAGTAAATCGCTCCTATTTGAGTTTGAACGGAGGGAACGATGGAGTACCTTCTTTCGAGAAATGTTCATTCGTTCATTTATGAGACTCAACCAAAGCGCATGCATACAATAGAGGGAAGGGACGGGGGGACCTGCAGGCAATTATTCCTCGCGATGCATTGCTTGTGGAAGGAGTAGAGAATTTTGACGCACGCGCACCGGTACTGCTGTTGGTTTGAGGGTCTCACATGTTGTAGCGTTAGCCTATAGTGCAAGACAAAGGGACGTCGCAAGGTGAACCGATAGTGTGCAATTGGCCAACATCTCATGATGCCAAGCAACAGCGCCGGGGACGAAGAATTGTTGTCCTTGAAATGTTTACGCCGGATCCCTGTGGTTATGACGCTTGAACTTATTTATCCCCATGCACGTCTTTACAGCGAGGATAGCTCATATCCTGTTTGCCCTCCTGCTTGCTGTTTCCGGCGCAAATTCCAGGCCATCTACTGTCACCCTTGCTCTGGTGCATCCATCTATCCAGCCCCTTGCCCGCTTAGCACCACTCCCCCCCCCTTCACGGTATGGATTGGCATCGTTCGAAGGTGCTCGAGCAGTATGTCCTCACGGATATCAAGACGAGGATGGGAACTACAGGCTACACTGCGGTAACAAGAGCGACCCCGACCACGACGGTATTGCCGTACCTTCCTCGTGTGCGAGGCTCTTTTCGAGAAGGCGTTCGCTGCAAAGGGCGGCGGCGGTGAAAAAACTTGGACGTCATCAGCGACATGTACGTTGGCTTTGTTGACATGTGAACGAAGCTCTATGGGGCTGAGGGTTTTGTTGTCTTGAGCGTTTTCTTCTATTCCTATCTCCAATGGTGTACTGTCGGCAATTAGTCAGGCCGATAAGCGCTCATTGGACGTGCAAGCTCTGCCGAACGTCTAACACTCTCGTCTATTTTGTTCCCGACGCGTTTCCAGCCTTTTAAATCATTTTCCCGCATTTTCGGCGTCCCCTGAAGTTGCTTCTAGGCAGTCGACGCGTTGGTGGTTTGTCGCAAGCTATTTTTGTATGAATCCGTGACGTCAAACAAACTGACGTTCACATGAAACGCCATTTGTTCTTTGTTTCGTGTCTCAGGTTCTACGAGAGCTTTATGCGGTTCGGCTTGAAATACGTTGGGCCGATCCTCTCCACCGAGAGTATTGATCGTCAGGAAGATGCTAATCCCTACCTCAAGCCGTGCTTGTCCGCGGACGAGGGGGCAGGAGGTGGAGGAGGTGACCCAGGGGCGGATGGGGGTGGAGGGTAAACTAAAGATGGAGACGAGGATGTTCTTCGTCTCCGAGCGAAAAAAGCGATGGTTTTGATTACTACGCTGGCTCAAAACCTTGGCAGACACCTAAACCGTGTTGACAAGGTATGTCATATGTCTTGTCCTTTCCAAAAATCGCGCCCCTCTTGCTGCCTCTTTCGCTCTGCCTGCGATAATGTTGGATGAACGCGAGTTTCTTCTGGATGCATCAGTTATGCCCCCGGCTCCCTATAATATACACCCTTCTTCATCCCAGCGTGTCTGTTGGCTACCCCTGATGTTTGAATGTAACTCGCCTCCCTTCAAAGTAGTTCTCCGGGGTGCGTAGCTTATCCTCGTCTCTGACGTATTCTACGACCTGCGGTTACGGTGTCGGTTTGTGTCCCCCCTCCCATGCCTGCTTGCAAATATTATTGTTGACAACGTACATCTGTCAGCTATACCAAGAACTATACTTCTGCAAAGGGGGAGAGCATGCCCTCCATTTTTCGAAAGCCCACTTTTACCCTCCTCTCACACTTCAATATTTTTCGCTGTTGATCGGTAACCTCCAGGTCGAGTTGCCGGGGCCTCCGCTGCAACATCGTCCAAAGCGTTTCCTCGGGTCCTCATGAAGTTCACAACGGGTGGAAGCTTTGACGGAGGAGGCGGAGGAATATCCCGCTCGCCATGTCTCACAGCTTTTTTTTTAATCATATGGTGCTATGATACGCTTGTTGCTCTCGCTGGTGCATGAGGGCGCCTGGCGCGGGATGAGAGCCAGGTGTTTTTTTACTGTGTTTGCAAGGGCGTTTGGAATCTGTCGCTGCAACCTCTTGGCTTCGTCCGCGCCCTTTTTTGCTCGTGCAAATTGTGGCTTTTTGGGGGGAGGGGAGGGGGGAGTTGTTTCGATGGTGTTTGCGAAAATAGAGAGGTCTATTTCTATAGTCTCAGCATGGTTTTTGGAGGACACCGCTGTCGCAGCTGGCTCCGTCTCAGGCAGTGACGTTTTTTCTTGACGAGAGTTAGTTGTATAATTTGGGACGGCCAGGGTGGGAGGGGGTTCTGTGTTTCGTGTCGGGAGAGACGGTCGTTTCTACCTGTGCGTTTGGACAACACTGCTGCCGCTACGTGTAGCTGTTGCCTCCGGCTGAGTTGTGCTTCCTCACAAGAAACAAAGGTAGTTTATTGCGGGGATTGTGGGTCGTCTCCATGATCGACGTCGCTGACGGTCATGGGCCAGGGCATGCTGTTGTTGTGGGGGGACATTCAATACACAGAACGACGTTCGAAAGGGTATGCATGTACTGTTTCAATTTGAAGTACCTTTAATTGTTCTCGCTTACGTGTCGTGCAACTTGGGATGTTGACGACCCTGGGTCGAGATGATAAGCCGCGGGCGGAGATGGGTTTAAGCTAGAGCTGGCAACATGCGTATGATGCATGGGCACGGGATGTCGTTTCAGGAGTTTGCTCGGGAATGTACCGACGATACAATTGTAGTGATTCGAATACAGGGGGCGAAAAAACAAATATAACATAAAATAAAAAATACGTATTGCAGGGGAATTGAACCCGCCACTACGGTGTTGAGCACTGCTGTTTGTTGTAGACCGGCCGCATCTTGCGCAACCTCTATGGGAGTGTACGCATTGCAATACGCAACCTGGCCCCTGCCGGCTTGTGCGCAACGCGCCAACTTGCAAGAGAGGGTACACCTTGCACGATTACCGGCAACCTGCCCCCCAACCGGCTTGTGCGAAGCGCGCCAACCTGCAAAAAAGAGTACACCTTGTCATACCATAGGCAACCTCCCCCCTAACCGACTTGTGCATGGCGCGCCAACCTCCAAGAAAGGGTACACCTTGCACTGCCATCGGCAGCCTGCCCGCTGTCCAGCTTGTAAGCAGTGCACCAACCACAAGAAATCGTACACCTTGCGCCGCCATCGACAGCTTGACCCCAATTCAACTTGTTAGCAGCGCACCAACCACCAACAAAGAGTACACCTTGTATTACTATCGGCAACCTGCCTCCTATCCGACTTGTTATAGCGCACCAACCACCAAGAAAGGGTACACCTTGCACTACCATCGGCAACCGCCACCTATCCGGCTTGCAAACAACGCGCAACCTCCAAGAAATGTATACCTTGCACAACCTGGCCATCGTTGCATTGCAAGGATCACCCAAGGTGGGGAGGTTGCAACTCGTGCCGAAATAAATTTCGATTCAGGTTGGCAAAAGTGCCCTTACAACCTGATCTGTTGGCCACCCGTGTGGGATAGACCTATTTCTATTTTGGTACTATGTGTGCAAAGTACTGAAACACCAGTCAATGCTGCTTGATGCCGTTTACATAGTTTACCCTCGTTCTACCTTGGTCAATAAATGTATCGGTCTTTTTGCGAGTGCAGACCCTCACTATATTTTCTTAAATGTTTTTTTTTTAAATGATCAAGATCGCCTGTTCATACTAGAAGAAAGAAATATGTGACGACACGTGGACCATCCTGCAAGTATGTAGTATATGGCATGATACTATTATAGGTTGCCGGAGGCCACCCCCGCCCTGGGCGGGGGGGGGGTGTACTCATGGTCGTGCATTCCGTAGTCGTTAGACCATTGACCTCGCAACTGGGCGGGGGGGGGGGCAATCGCAAGCTAGAGTAGCGGAGGTGAAATATATGAATGAAGACGTCGAAGGTGGAAAACTGATGAAAATTCGTTCCCGTGCGCGGGTGGGAGTGGAAAGGCGAGGCACAGCGTAATGTGTGATGAGAACGCACGGGGCTCAGAGGCTGTAGGACCCGAAAAATACACGAGAAGGGTACTATGTAAACAACACCGCGAAGAATGACCGACAAATCCACGCCGAAGAGTGCCTACCCGCTTTTTTGTTCAGCGATGCTCATGTTCGCACTAATGCAATATACAACTTCGAGAAGAACGAGGTACCACAAGGAAACCAACGTAAGCAAGAAAAAGCTGGAACCCGACTTCCAACTCTACCTCTGATCGACGGGGGTGTAGATCAAAGATGAGAATGCAAGGATCCCATAATGTTTTGAACACTACTATACCGATTGATGTGAAACGAACACAACACGAGCTGAACGGATGGATGGGAAGATATGCTACGAACGATATAGCTACAGACGTCCAGGGGTACACCCAGATGTTACGGTTCGGGATATTCAATGTTCCGCAAGTACACCCCTACAGAGGATTAGGCCGCATTCTGCGGAGCCTCTGTGAGAGTTGTTCGGAGACGCCCTCCCCTCTCACAAACCAAGCTACCATCCTGAGCTTGCACAAGGAGGCCTTTGCTCCGACACTACACCTGCTACTACAGCTGGTACGAGTATCTTCACTACCCATCGCACTCGGTACAGTCGTTCGATTGCATAAAGAAAGGTCAGTGTGTCCATACTAGCTGCATGAGAGTTCTCATGAGCAGTAATTGCCTTTCCCGCGTCAAAGGTAGTGCCGTGAACGGAAGCTGTACGGACTTGCTTATTCCACACATTAGATCTTCACAGCCATAGACGAACGACTTGTTTCATGGCGTCTACCCGTGAGACGCCAAACGACCCAAAAGGACAGAAAACGCGAGTCCATCACAATGTGACATGAAAGCGGACGTCTCGACGTCTGTTTACAACAAAACGCTTTGGTTCCTCTTCTCAAGTTTTACCCCTACACTATGCGTCTGTGGTACGTAGTTTATGGAGGCAAGTAACGGCTCCCCTGCCTACAAACCCGAATGACACACAAGATGAAAAGCACGCAAACAGCGGCAATGATGATGCACGGCAGGGTAAAGTTGACTGTATTCCATGTGTATGAGTGCGGTGAATTTCGTTCATGATTTCAGTATGTTCGTGAAGGTGAGACGGCCCACACTGCGGTAACGAAGGCGTAATGTGTGCGCCTCGACGTTCCCACGACAACCTACATATTGTATCCTAGTTACAAGAACCGTGTCCGCAGACTTACTTACGTACCCGCGAGTTCCAGAATACAAATGGCCTGATGTAGTGAAGGGATCCAACGACAAATCGAAACAGGTACGGTCTGGCGTTTGTTTCCTTCGACACAGCAGCAGTCATACCGAACAAAAGCCTTTTCGGCAACTGGGCTCGCTTGGCACTATCGCCCTGGTGAGTGACGACGAAAGTACTGGTGATACGCGGCAACCACAGTATACTGCCTAGAGTTTGAACTGAAGAATGTGTGGCTGGGCGTCGAGTACAACATCTTCCCTATGTCGTTCGTAGGTGCACACAAGTTATAACACACTTTGCGGTTCCGTGTGAAGCAAATTCTTGAAAAAAACTGCGCGGCTCCGCTGAGTAAGCGGCTTACGCACAGCACACCCCGGCTGAGAGAAACCTCCGTCATGTTGGGTGTGGCGTGCGTCGGACGAAGTTGGCGAATGAAGAATGTAGCTGTTGTGGGCATTTCACTTTCGAGCGGAAAGCCGAGGCACGGCGTGTTGCGTGATGACCGCGGTCGGTGTCGTATGCATACTGCTGTTGACATGTAGCAGGGGAAGGCGGGTTCTCTCCGCTACATACTCCGCTACATACCGCAGTGTTGCAGACGATATGTGTACTTCTTCACCGCTTGACGGCATTCCATACACGTTGGATGGCTGGGTAGACGATACCCTGATCTCGTGAGGTGACCACATGCAGAAGCCATAGTCTACATACAAGACGTGTTAAGGGCGGAGACAACAGCAGTTCTCAGTGCTGCCAACTCTGTCTGTGCTCCTCCTGTGCTTCGGTGCTGGTGTGCACACGCGGCTGTCATGCATGTCCCACGGGTTGACCAGGCGCCATACTCGTGAACTCGCCTACACGTGACCTAACGTCCGAACCGTAACATATTTGAGACGTGCTTGAGCTAAGATCCACAATGTTCTGCCACGTACCCACGCCACAACAAATGTGTGTGCTGTACAGCGGCTACACCTGATCGTGGGTTGCCGCTCTGTGTACGTAAATCGTGCGCTGCTCAAGAGACCGCATGTTGGTCTACAATTCCTCACAACACTCATCCGATCCCGACTGATGCTCAAGTGTGAGGGTACGTGTTCGGTTGGTCAAAGCGTTTGGCGGTAGGGGGCAGCCCAAGGTGGGCGCACTCAGTCTCACTCAACAACAAAGGTGTGCGGCGTGCGCAAGAAAAAAAAAAACGAAAAACAGATCTCCACCTCCTCTATTTCAAGTAGTGCCACGTAAACTACTTTTGCCCCCAGAACAGCAAGTTCGATGTTGACTAATTTTGAAAACATACGCAAGAGCACCAGAAACTGTTCAACAGACACACAAGACCAGTCGGAAGGCATCGCAAAAAACAGTAATCGTTGAAACCCGCACAGGGCGACAGTAGAGGCTGTTAAAACCGAAGTGCTACATTTCAAGCGTCTCCGCACGCCGCCTTTGAAATCAAGATAAAAATTCTCGCCATGTCAAGTCAAAAGAGCCAAACGGCAGGCATTCAAACAAGGTCTGTGTTGACAGGAACTTGGTAATTAGTACTGTTATCAGTAAATGACATCATGAAGGGGCTTCGTGCGTGCTGGCACGTTTAGGTTTGCTACTGGAGCTGAGATATCGAAGGTTGCAGCAGTCTCTGAAAACAGTTGGAATTCTGCGCCGGAACCGAGCGGCATCCAACATTTACTTGTCACAACCGTGCACACCGCCACGGACTCCGATCTCCTGAACTGTGCGTTTACAGCTGTAGCTCATGCCACGAGCCACTGCCGACAACCCTCCGTTGAGGGGTTTACGGTCCGTGGCGGTGTGCATGGCTGTGACAAATGTTGGATGCTGCTTGGTTCCGGCGCAGATTTCGGACTGTTTTCAGAGGTTGCTGCGACCTTCGATATTTCAGCTCCAGTAGCAACCCTGGACGTGCCAGCACGCACGACGCCTCTTCATGGTGTCCTCTACTGATGACAGTACAAATTACCAGGTTCCTCTTGCGGGAGGGTTGCTTTCTTTCTCATGTTGGATTAAAGTATGAGAAAAGTGCCAGCGTCAAAACCCCTTTTCTGGGGGCCCTTGACTTAGGATCTTGTTTACTAGAGTACAGTCGTCTTTCTTCTTTATAAACTTCACTTCCTCCCGAACCCTCACCGCCATCCGTCTCGTCATGGCCACCCGCCTCATTGGGGGGGGGAGACTTATCCTTAACCCAATGTGGTAGAACGAACACTATGAGGGAGATGTCTTGTGATGAGGACCTGCTGGCATCACTAATGATATGTTTGAACAGGACCCTAAATATGCCCGCGTCCGGCCGGTTTTCTTCCCACTCGCTGTATAGAGTACAGTAGACTTAAACGCAACCCTTTCGACAGTGGTATTATCCCCAATGTGTACACTTTCTAAAGCCACAGGAAACCAGAGAAAACAGCAGTGCCCACCCACCCAACGAGCACGCAACACGCAGTATGAACGTATACTTGACATGCAATGACAAAGCACAATCGTCCCTCTTTCGCAGCTAAGTGACAACATCATTCATCGCGGGCGCGGGCAGTGACCTAGCCGGAGTAGCATCATCGTCGATCCCTCTATCGTATGCTCCATCCAAGTCCATCGCAAGCATCTATCTGCCGGAAAAGGATCCCCGAGAGAAAAGGAACTCAGCACGGAGGACTACGAGTATGTTCTAGTCTACGGCTGTACGCTTCGCCGCATGCTCGCCGTTCACCAGCGTGTCGAGACCATACCTGAAAACAGCGTGTTGAATATTTCTGCTGTTGCCGAGCCAGAGGAATGACGAGGGAAAAGGTACGATGCTGGGTGATTTTGGGTGAGTGCGTGTATATTCCAAATTTGGCAAGGAAGATATGATAACAAATTTGTGGCGAAGAAGTAAACAGGTTGTCGCTTGTGTGTTTCTTCCTTCAGTAACGAATTCATCTACTGTGATGCGAGAATATTACGCATTTTCCCTGTCCGGAGCCTGAATCACCGCGAACCTATCGTGCTTGTTGCACTTGAGGTATGTTGATCGGCATGAAGGACATTGACGGCGTCACCGCAGCCACAACTGCACTTACGTAACGATCATGTCCCCGCCCAATCAACATGACCCCCCGCGCCAATCGATCTCTGCAATCTCCACTGCTCCATTTATCACTGACCGAGTAAATATTCTGGATGAATTATCACCCTCAACGGGCGCGGGGGGCCGAATCGCAAGCGCGAGTAATCGACGACGGTACAAAGGGAGAAACAATGAAGACACCCGATGAAGTTGGAAACCTGATGAGAATTTGTTCCCGTGCGCGGCGGGAGAGACAGAGTGGAAGGCGTGGCACCGCGTGCTGTGTGGTGAGAACGCACGGGTACCTGTATGTGAAGGTGACGAAGGCTTGCCCAAATGACACTTCTTTGTGGGGATGCTATTTACTAAAAGAACCATCCGATAGCGGCGTGGAGGCTGCAGGATCCAAACAACACCGCGAAGAATGACCGAAACATTTACGCCGCGTGTAGTACCTCAAAGGTTCGCTTCACGCTAACGCCCTTCCTGGTGAGTGGCGATAAACGTAATGGCGATACGCGCGGCGACCAATGCACAGTTCTCTGACTGCCTGAAGTTTGAATTGAAGAATGTGTGGCTTAACAACAACTTCCATCGTTCGTACGGGGGTTAGAGAAGTTACAACCGTTTTTCCGGGTCCTCTGAGCAAGCGGCGTGCGCACAGCACACCGGTTGAGAGTAAACGTGCCTCAATGTTGGATATGGCGTTCGTCGAAGCAAATTGATGAACGCAAATGTATCTGTTGTACGCATTTCGTGTTAGAACGGAAAGGCGAGGCACGGCGTATCGTCGTGTCGTGACACATCATGTTCTCATGTTAATTGTTGTGTGACTGAGTAAAGAGTCTTCGCCATATAGTTATGATGTATAGACGCCATGCCATGATTCCGGTAGCGCCGTCACTGCATAACGCGTCGGAGAGAACGGCAGTCCAGGAGATATACACTGCAGAAGGTCTGTCAGCGGTAGTTGCGGTCATCAGGACATACGTATGCATCTGGGAGCCAGTTGTACTGTACAGTTTTGTATAGCAATTGCCTACACAGCACGATATCACAGGTAGACAAATGGCTAGGGTCAAAATCCTCCAGAGGATAGGTGAAACCCCAACTCTCAGAGGATTGCCCCAAAAGCAAAAGCTCTGATTTGGTAAAAAGGTTATCCCCAGAGGAACCCCCCACCGAAAGCTCTGTAGGAACACCGCCCGAAATCCTCTGGAGGGTCGTTGGAATAAGTACTCCACGAGGAATACATTACAACTTTCTCCAGAGGATTTCGGACAGTGATCCTCCAGAGCTTTTTGTGGGAGGGGTTTCCTCTGGGGGACAACCTTTTTACCAAATCAGAGCTTCCACTTTTGGGCAATTCTCTCGAGGATTTGGTTTTACCTAAAACCCTCTGGGGGGTTCGGTCGTGTTTTACTCCCCGTGGATGATTGCAAACAAACCTCTCGAGGGGTGGTAAAGAAAAACTCTGAGAGGAAGGGGAGGTGAAAGGCCTCTGGAGGGTTGGGTAATGTTTCCCCGCCGTGGATTATTACAAAGGACAACCCGAGAGGGACGGCCAGAGAACTTCCCCGAGAGGAAGGGAGGACAATTAGTGTCCAGGAGGACGTGGTGATGCGTCTCTTCCAGAGGAGGCTGCTGGGAACACCGCACGTGATGTTGTTCACGTCAACGTGTTGCCCATCCCTCAAAATGCCCTCGTGAGGGTCGTACACTACGCGCGTTGCATATAGTTCATCACTTAGAAGCAACACGCACCAGGTAGGTGACAACAGAAAAGCAATAATATATAGCGTAAATGGAAGTACCACAGCCGTTGATATTGAAGCAGGTCTATGTGCTCTCTTTTCTCTTATTTCCCAAATCACGAAACACCTTACGACTCACCACGCAATGTGCATCCCCGCAACAAAAAAACAAGACGAAATTTATGACAACGACGAAGGAAAAGGGCTACCTATATATACGAACGTGCTTAATAGAACTGCCATCAATAAAAACGAAAAAAATCTACACCAAAGGGTACGGAGCACTATACTTGGCTGCGATCACACTGCCCAATATCGTGTCGCAAAGTTTCCCCGCAACGGAAAAGTACCAAAAAGAGCGAGAGCGACGAAGAAAAAGGACTGAGAGAATGCTACTTTGCTGCTATTTGCACTGCCAGCATTCCTGACATCGCCACGCTGCAAGACGACCCCCGCCAACTGTAAAAAACGAGCTGCAACTGTGTATGCATGGTTGTTTTGTTTGTTGTTTGTTGTTTCTCTCACATTAGCTCTGTAGTCGACAAAGAAAATGGGGAGCCCGTGGTCGCAAAGCCCGGCACATACGACGCCGCGGGGAAACAAAACAAGAATAGAGTACAAACCACTCGGAAAAAGAAAACAAAGTCATATAAAGAAAAGAACAGCTACTGCAATGTCCAGTCGAGAAAGGGAGCCCCAGGAAACCGATCAAAATAAAACAAGACAAAAATAGAGGCGAAAATGAAAGGGAAAAATGAGCGCTTCCCACACCCCCGCCTAAAAAAAACAAAGGGTACCGTGCCAGCATCAGGCACTATGCACCAGGGCATCAGAATGTTATTAGTGCATGGCGTTGCTGAAAACATCACTACACACGTACAGGCATAATGTTGTGCCCGAAAAGCTGCGACTAAAGAAATAACACCATCCATGTGGGCTCATGTGCTGGACGAACCTAACCTTTTATTGGTCACTACGCCTCGCGCTGTGATACGGAAGAAGAATCCAAAAAATACTTGTGCGACGTCTTCCCACATGCTTAGTCAGCCTTACTAACACTAACACTGCTACCGGATGCCCCTCTTTCATCCGTGTTTCGTAAGTTGGTGCGCTCGGAAAGGTCAGCAACCTCGCCGGTACCACTCTGCCCGCCCGCCTCGACGTTGCCGTGGTTGGTGCCGTGGTCGCCGCCCGAGACATCGCCGCCGGAGCCATCGCCGGCCGAGCCATCGCGGTACGAGCCATCGCCGCCCAAGCCATTGCCGCCTTCTTCGTCGTCAATTTCGTTGCCGTCGTCGTCGAATCCCGGACCGTTGGTGGGGTCTGTGTGTACCGAAGAAATGGGGAAGGGGGGTAGACGAACGGGAACCAGCGCGGAACAAAACGGTCACCAAGAGGAAGATGTATTTTGATGGAGTGGTGTGGTGGGATTGGGCACTTTGCTAGCACCATATTGACTTCGCTGCTTGCGATCGCACGCAAACATGCCGGGACAAGAACTACCGGCTTGGTGCGGTTAATGGATGCATTCGAGATTCAAACACTTGAGCTGCTCTCTCATAGGCAGGACGAATATACTTCAAAAATCACCACAACACACGTCTCGGTGTGAATCTACCGTAGCCTATTGACATATGATTTCCGGTCGGGGAGGAACTATTGTTGGTGAAGTACTACTGATGAAAAACTCGGAGGACACCTGGCGTTTCGTTACCACTAGCCCGGAGTATCCCCGACCCAAACCGTAGTCGTTAGACCATCGGCCTCGCATCCTTACAATGCCGGGACGCAGCACGCCGGGTTCTCACCGGACCAGGCTCGCAATCACCAGGCGGGGAGAGCCGTGAGATCCCGAGTCGCATGGAAGGTGCGCTGCATCCCGCGAAGCGTGTTCGGCATCTTGTGCTTACTTCCTTGCATTCGGGTGACAGCTACGAATGACTTAATATATGTTTTGCCATTTCCTATTCCAGAGACAGTTGTAAGCTCTGCGAAAAAGTTCCTCGAGGGTGCGTGACCAACTAAACACGCGGAACGTGATCAGGTCCTTTGCTGGAAGTGAGGCTTTCGACCCCGCACACCAAAATCCACTCGACCACCATCATGATGACCGCAAAAAAAAGGGCGAAAAAAAACAGGTATCTTGGTTATTGAGCTCACGAAGTGATGGGCGTGTTTGATAAATTCCAATGGCTATCGGGGGAGGGGGGGATGTACTCATAGTCGTGCATGCCGTAGTCGTTAGACCATTGACCTCGCATCCCTACAAAG
>FN648593.1:22482-53920 GCA_000310025.1 Ectocarpus siliculosus | reverse complement strand
GCAGCATGGGGGGGGGGGGTATAAAACGCACAAACACCACAATGCACAAGCGGGGGGGAGGGGCGGGAAGGTAGTCAAGGGAAACTGTAACGCGGTGTGGCAAAAAAGTTGAGACGTTCCCGCATTCCCCCGGAACCTGGGGGCAGAAGACAGGGAGATGGCCGAGACGGAAATACTTTGCGGGAAAAAATGAAAAAGAGCTGAAACACTAATGTAATCGACGATGCTGAAGGGAACCCTAAGGCAGACTCACTGTCCAGGTATGGGATGAAGGCGTTGACGGCGTGTTGCTCCGTGATGTCCGAGACGTTCTTGTCCAGAAGTTTGCTAGCAATCCTTCCGGGGCCGAACTGGAACCGATACCCGGTCTCCCAGATCCTTATGGTTTTTGTGCGAGGCGCAAACACCGAGTCAACAAAGATACGGTGTAGGACGGAAGATTGTAGTTGGTCTCTCATTGCCACCCGTAATGCATACATACCCCCGCACGAACGACAGGTGAAAGCAAACAGGACCATGCACAAATCCTTTTAAGAGCCAAGCAGCAGAATTTCCCTGCCCAGATGAAGGGCTTGTCGCATGCGGCACAATCATACATGAAACCTTAACTCACGTGGCAACGAAAGACCTCTGGGCGTGCTCGTAGAAGCTCTTGCCCTTTTCCCCCAGCACGCAGTTCACCTGTCACTCGACTGTCTTAAGCATATCGTCGGTCTCGCCATCGGAAACAGGCTCATTATGAACCGTCATGATCGCCGTCTGCACGATGGGCTTCATGATCTAGGGTAGAGCGAAAGCGCCGGCGGGGGGACGTATATGGCAAAATGCATCAGTATTGTCGCCTGTGCGCATGTGCCTCGCGTTGCTATACCAAACATCAACAAGGGGTGAAAATGCCTCGCAAACAATAATTTGAAATCTACGCGTCAAAAAACGGCGTCCAGGCATCACCTCGTTGCATAGGTGGTCGTGAGTGGTGTCCTTGCCAAACAAGACCTCCGGGCGGGGCGTAAAGCCTGGGACTATGACTTGAAGCCCTTCATGCAGCACCTGCCGGAGGAACTCAAACATGGAGGCCCGGTATGCCTGTTGCGGAGTCAACGCGAGAGGAGGTGTTGGTCAGTGTCCCTTGTAAGAAAACGCCGACAGGTTTATTTAGTTTTTTCCCTTCATGTCGTAGTCCAGGAAAAACCCGACGGGATGTATCCACGATTGGAGTGGGTTGAGAGTTGCCAGCCCGCGGAGACAAGAAACGTGCGGTTGGCTTGTATAGGCGGTGAAAATAGTGCTATATGCACACGACACCTGACGTGTGACGTAGGGACTTGCAAGGGACGTGCGACAGACTCCTCTAAACTGCCAGGAACCGAGCAGGGTATTCAAAAGTTGGGATCCTCAGCAACGATGAAGTGAGGAGCGGCCCAGGGTTGTACCTACTAAAAGGAAAAACACATCACGCGACTTCTTATAGTCGTACCTCGTTCTGGGGGTTCAGGAGGCTGACTTGGATGAGGACTCTGTTATAGAATCTGCTGAGAGTCCAATCCTCCTCAGGGACGTCCGGCTTGTCCTTGTGGGACTTGCGAAGTATTGTGGCGGTCTCTTGGACGAGGTCCAGGAGGGCCACCCGTGTGCATTCCCTCGTCTACTTCACGTGCTCTGAGCGGCGAGCAGTACTGCCGTCGTTCAAGGCTTCTAAAAGTATAAAGCAGACATGGAGGGGGGCATAGGAAGCAGTCGTACGCATGCAGGCGTAAGGCGGGCTGGTAGAAGCGGTGTGCGTGTAATGACGGAATGGAATCAAGCACACGCCGGACGTTGTCATCTTAATTTCCAACTGAAATTTCGGCCATGCAACACGGCCCTACACAAAGTCCGATACGCTACCCGTGCATCGATGATTCATCGGCGCCAACTCCCCGGACAAGTGCATGTTTGTGGCCAACACAAGGAGGTCATGACCGAGCCCCACACCCACCACTCCGGCACAACACGTAGATAACAGGGTTAGCACAACAGGCGGGCACGTGCCACGAAAAGAAAATATCTGAAGCGAAGCTGCACAGTATGTCGTATACACGCGGCTGGTGAGGGACGACATAGGTTTTATGGTCACTTTCTTAGGAGACTCTTTCAAAACGCCAACCGCGGGTGCTCACCTCGCGTTGCAAATCAATGATTGAACTCTAGCGCATCGTCCTGAACACTTTGTTGCTGTATGAAATGCAGACGAGTCAACATACGAACGCGCAGGGACTTGCAGTCGAGCGGGTACACCTGACATCGGCTGGAGGGCTCGTGACATGTTGAAATGCACACGGAAAAACAATGTTGCTCCCAGGACTACCATGTTCGCTCACTCTGTACGTCTTTCTCATGAATAGCCACGCTGCCGACATAGCGCATCAACTCGTAAACTGCCTTCTTGGCGTGACAGTTGGTGGTGGTTGGAGTATAGGGGACGAGCTCCCCGTTGTCCTTCGTCCACTTGTTCGACTTCACGAATGCGCCAGTGGCGAGGATGGCGCATCTCATACGTGGGCCGCGCTCTGACCCCTTACCACTTTTCTGCGTCTTCGCGGCCTAGACGCCTGAGGGGGGCGGGCCATTCGCAGCAATGGGGAGGAGGGAGGGAGCCGTGAGGCAAACGAGGGATACCCATGCATGGGGAGAGGCACCACGGAAGCATGAGAGCAGGCGAAACAACCCTCCCCCCGAAATAGCCACATGTCAACGCACGGCACCTCTGGGTGGGAAAGAATGGATGGCTGAAACACTTCTCTACAACACGACAAGAAAAAAAAAAGAAAACGGACATGTCACGGCCAGTGCTTGCACTTATCGCTAACTACGCGCAAACGCTGCAGCTCCCCTTCCCCTTCTCACATAAAGCAATCACTTGTTGGGTACGGGTCCCCCGGAACGGCCCTCTGCTCCGCTTAACTGCTGCTGCGGCACCAGAGCCAACTGCTGCCGCACGGCCCTCAAGGCCTGCCGCGTAGCTGTCTTGGCGGGCTTCTTGGCAGCAGTCGCGGCGACCATTTGCACCGTGGCCTTCCCTCTCTTCGAACCCATCACCTTCTCGAACTCTGCTGTCGTGACGAAGCTGCCGTCGTCGCTGTCGCTGTCGCTGTCGTCGTCGTCGTCGTCGTCCTCGTCGTCTCCGTGGTCCTGCGCGCCAGAAGATGGCAACGAGGGCCGCGGGTTGAACACGACCCCGTGCGAGTACGAGGCTTCTGGCGCCTACAAAAAGCGTAGCATGGGGTGTAGGGGGGCGGGGTGAGTGATGTATCGGTTAGGTCTCAGTCATGTGCGATAGGGTTGAGGTCGGCACTATGGTGTTGGGGGTTCAACGCTCGACACCGACAGCAAACTGGCAGAACCGACCTGTGACGCGGTCCTACCAGGAAAAACCAGTCCCAAAATATACGCAGGTTATCGCAGGAAAGCACGGCGAGGATAGCGCAAAAGGCCTTGCGCTTCAAGGGATAGCGGAGGTACGGGGTAAATGAACGGAAGACCAGCAGACAGACCGATTTCTCAGGTCCTCGCGTGGGGCGGCGTGGGTTGTGTAGATTGGAGGAGATTCAGTGGGGGGCGTGTCACTACACATCATCATGCTGCTTGTCGGGTGGGGGTGATGTGGTAGGTGGCAGGGGGGGCGTGTTCGATCGTCATGTGGTGCGATGCATGTACCCGTATCCTGCAACATGCCAGGGCAATTAATCTGTAAAATATCTCCCGATCAATAAAAAAAAAAATAATCTCCCGGGAAAATATCATCGCCCGATGTGTTCCACGAGACGTGTAGTGTGGCGGGGAGCCATACGTGTGTCTATTTGTGCGCTCCCCCACCAACAATAAAAATATGAAATACAGAAGCAACGAGCGGCCTCACTAGGCACTTGCACGCTGTTACGGCTGCCACCACGAACATGTGAGTGTGGGTACGACATGCTGGAAGCGACATTGCTCATGTACGGTATTGAACACACAAGGTTGGGGAGGAAGACTCAATTGGTGCTCTGTATGTACCAGAACGCCTGTCGCTCCAGCACGGCAGGGAAAATAAAAGCACTCTACTGGTCTTGAGCCCAACAAGTCGGCGGGTAAGGAGGGTGTATGGTGACGGACACAAGCGTAAGTGGTGGTTGTGTTTCTGTTTCTCCCCGTGTACAATATTTAGCCATACACACGCAAGTCTACAAAAGCAAAGCAAGCTCGAAGTTCAAAATTTGGGAAATTCAAATTTCGGAGGGAAATCTATGGTAGTCTATCACGTTATCATGTTATATATACAAGGGCTCTGGACTTCGGGCGCAGAGGCGCCCTCGTCCTCCGTAGTAGGCTTTTAAAGGGAAGGTGTGAAGGCTGTGCACAGCATACCAAGGGCATGAAGCCGCAGGGTGACCGAATGAACGGTGTGAAGATGTTCGCGTTGTATTCGAGAAATGTGCCGTTCCCGGTGTAACATGAAGCCAAAAGAGTCGCGTGTACGTGATTTTTTGTCTAGCTTCGCCCGGTGCGGACGAAAAGGAGATGTAAGCTGCGGTCGCCTCCCTATTCTTGCGCCGGTGAGAACGTAGTAACACTCTCAGGCAACGTTCTCTAAGTGGCTTTGCTGTGGCCAGTATCCTCCCCAAAGGGGCCAATTAAAGAACGAACACTGCAACTGTTCGACGGTATTGCCGGTAGTTGATGGTACTGGTGTGTTGCCGCCTGGCTCTCATATTCAAACTTCTTCAGTGTCGCGCCTTTCTCTAATATCCCACTCTAATGTTCTGGAGCTATAATTCTAACCTTTTCGGTGTCGTCCCGCTCGAATGGTCGTATTCTAACTTCTCCAGTCTAATGTCGCGCCCTTCTCTAATGTCCCCCTCTAATGACGCCGATATATATGCGGTATCCCTCACAATGTGAAAGGAGCCGAACACCTACAACATTCAGACAAAGTAAGAAAAAACACCGCACGCAGTGGTTTGACGGCGTTGCCGCTAGTTGACGGTGAAAGAGTTGACGCCTCCCGCCTCGGGTCATCGTTGCCCCTTACGGCCCTGGTGGTTATTGCCGATTACCACTGCGGAAGGTATTGTTTCGTTTGCAGCCTTGTACGCAGGTCTCGAGCTTCTTAATGTTGAAGCGTGACGGTGATGGCCGTGATGATGTCGGTGATGGTGCAGGCGGTAGGGTGCCTGCGCTGGCGGCAGAATGCAATTATTGGGGAGATGAATGTAAGAGCGTGTACGTGTCATAACCGTATAATGTAAATTAAAGCAGAAGAAAGAGGTTGGTGGGGAGGAGGTAATGTGGAGGCATTAAGAAAGTGGATGTTTATCTGAGCATCAAAAATTCGTTTAGCTGCGATGATTTCTTCGACACGGAATAGTTCTCATAATGTTGTTGGAGGTCGAATATGCCGTGGTAGGCACGTCCATGCAAGGTGAGCATTGAAGGGGCTGGCGGTTCAGTCCATGTCTTTTTTTGAATACCGTCTGCGCCTAATGCAGTAAATCCGAAAAGCCCGTTGTATCGTGATATCACACCGTTTCATGGAATAATTGGTGGAAGTTAGTCAGAAGTTAATGAATTTAGTAGTTTCAAACAGCGCCATAAGATGGTGGGGGATAGATTGGAGAGGATGGATACACGACTTGCCTTTGTTACAACAATTTAATCCCTTTTCTTCTTTCCAAAGTTGAGCATTGCAGTGAGAACATGTGATATTTTGTGGATCATCCAAATCCGTGTGTTTTAGCTCAAAAGGTGCCGAAGGGAAGTCGAATGATTGCGAGTCAATGTCTTGCACTCCAAGGCAGATTTGGTTATTAGCATCACCGCGATGGCTGTCTAGACTGGGTGCCGGTAACCTTGGTGCACGATTCCTCATTTGGTAAAAAACAAAAAACGCATCATATCGAGTTCAGGGTCTGAGTCGTGTGGTGTGTTCTTGTTTGCATTGCGACGTCTACATTCCACTAAGATTTCAGCTCGCGCGTTATCCGGACGGGTTTGGTTGTGGTGTTCGAGTTTTAGGCGTCGTTCGGGGTTGGGTGAGCGATCTTCGTTGGGTATTTCGACGAGCTGAAGGTGTTCGTCGATTTGGAGTTGTTGGTACGTTCCTCGAGGGAGTGTTACTCTCGCTGTGGGTGTGGATTGTGACGTGCAGTATGTGATCGCGTTTGGCGATTGTGAGATGCGGCTGCTGAACGAGATACCCAATGAATTGACGTCAGCCGACATCGATGATTGTCAGACATGGGGTGACAACTTTACTCTGTTGATAGTTGGCGAAAGCCAGTTGCAGGTGGCAACAATGTGCCTTGAATTTCTTGAGACGTTTACTTTTTTCTGAAATGGAAACACGCGTCTTACTTTAGAGGTCGGCGTGGGTAGTTCCCAGGTCGCGGTGCTCGTCGGTCTTGTTGAGGATCTCGTTGATGGTCTGGTCCCACAGTACAGGTGGTGGGCGCACTGGTAGTGCAGCGGCGGGGAGTCTCAATCCTTGATGATCAGGTGGTCCTCGACGATCTCGCCCGTGCACCCGTCGGCCAGGTCTTCCTCGTTAGTCGCTGCGTCGGGACACCTTTGCAGTGGATATCGGATGGGTGACAGGAAAAAAATGGTATTTTTATTTATGACGTCGACGGTTGAACTCGGTGCACTGACAGGGGAAAATATAACGAACATATGTCACATAGTCTCCCCATACTAAAAGATGTTAATTTTTTTAAATCGTCGACCGGTGAACACGGTGTACTTTTGTGACATATGGGTAACTAATTTACCGCAACAGTCGGATGCATCCGCGCACCCATATCTAGGGTAACTACGCACACACACGAATGGTCACTACACAATCACGTTCCGATGTAAACGGGTGTGCACATGATTTACCCCGATAAGGCTGGCGGGGGCGACGGTGACGTGCATGAACTTCTTGCCGTCCGAAGACTTGGCACCAGCGCAAAGACGCCACACCGCGTGGATAATATTCCACTCTGACAATAACAGCGAGCAAAACGGGCATTTTTGTGGAGAGATTTAGCGGTTGCGGTTGCGATGCAGTTTCATGCCAGGCCTTCATGCAACACCTGAACAGCATTCAGGCACACATCAGGCGGAATCTACTTGATACAATCAAAGAGAGAACTTTCTTTTACCTTTGTAGCCGCGGCTGTTGACCTGGTCGGTTGGGATCCCGAGCGAAGGAGTATCTCCCATCGGGGCGAGGCTAGCTTGCACGGCTTGGGGTACGTTGTCGACGGGGTGAGGATGGTGCAGGATACGCTACAACTGTCCGCGTCGCGGTTGTTGGTACGGTCGCAAGGGGCAAACTTGCCTTTACCGTCGCGCTTGTTTATGAGCTTGAGGTGACCGCCGTCGCAGTCGGGCCCGTGGCAAGGCCAGTTCGGGTCGCCCTGTTGTACAGGGCGGCGGTACACTCCACTACGACTCGCTGACTGGGTGGACTTACGCTTTGCTGGTGAGCTACGGGAGAGGGCGTTCATGTTGTGTTGCAGCTGAAGGTCGACGCGAGAATGAGAGGAGTGGATGTCGAAAGTGAGAGTAACCGGGGTGTATGTATGTGCACTCTTTCATTCACTCTGCATAGATTATCCTCTGACTAAACTTCCAACAATTATTCTAACTTTCGACTATTGTTGTAACTTCCACCAATTATTCCATGAAACGGTGTGATATCACGAAAAGTTGATCTCTGTATATATACATACGATGTAGCGCAGTCTACAGCAGCACCTTCAATACAACGACAACGGCAGTACAACAACAACAAACAGCAGCGTTCACAGTATTACAGAAGACATATGCATATGTAGATAAGTCGATATATATATCTGTTTTTGCTTCACAGCAGGACAACTTCAGGTTGACATTTTTGTTTGACACCACCGGAGGCCGGTGGATCTTTACGAAGTCCATGTTCCGTTTTATTTTTTTTTACGATTTTACCCCGGAGACGCAGGAAAGGATAAAAAAAAGGGACAGGGCCCATAGGTAGGGCCAGAAAAATGAAAAACGACGCAATCTCATTGGTCAATCAACACATCCCAACATGAAAAACGACCCTGAGACATGAAAAACGACGGCGGCTGATTGGGCCAAAGCACCCGAATTGGGCCGCTGCTGCCGAGACACATGATGACACCCAACACAGACCACAACGGAAAGCACAACAGCCCTCCCACCCAGCAACCGCGGAGCCAGCGCTCCCCATGGGGCGAAATCAAGGGCCAAAGCCCAAGGATGGCGCACAAAAAGCGGGTCGGAAAACGAATGCGGAGAGGGAAAAGATAGCTGCGGAGCAGAGGAATCAGGCGGACGGGTTGGCAAGGATGCTTTCCCGGAACCCGCAAGCCCAGCCATCATCAAAGCGGCCACGTGTGAGTGAAGACCAGAGTGGGGAGGGAAGCAGTGCGGGTGCTAGAAGCGCGTCATCCGCCGGCGATGTCGACGTTATTGGGGATTCTGGTGCTTCATCAAGCATGGCGGCACCAACCATCGGCGAGTCCACTCCACCTCCCGCCGGTACACAACAGCAGCAGTCGCCTCCTGGCTTGGACGATGAGGGTGACCACTCTCGGGTAGATGGAGAGGAAGCTCGGGCACCACCATTCCCAACCGTAGGGGAAGGATTCGCCACAGCACCAACAGAGCTCGTAACAACAACGGCAACAACAGCAGCAGCAACATCAGCAGCAGCAGCAGCAGCAGCAGCAGCAGCAGCAGCAGAGTGGCGGCAGTGCCCGTCCCGCACCCTCCAAGGCAAGGGTAAAGACCGTGCTCATGAAGCCTCCCAAGTACGCGGGGGGGCAGCTCGAGCAGTGCTATCCTCTCAAATAGGTGAGGGGTTATTACAAGCATCAACAGCACTGCCAATGTCAGCGGCACCAGAGGCCGCAACAGGGGCAGCAACATCGGCACAACTCGCAGCAGTAGCAGCCGAAGTAGCCGCCGCCGCGGGGGCGGCAGCGGCGAGACCAGCAGCAAGCGGACGTCAAGACCACGTAGCGCGCCAACAAGGATGAGGAGGGGGGCTGAGCAGCCGTGGAGGAGGTAGAGGAGGGGGGATGAGCGGCCGTGGGGGAGGTGGGGGAGGGGGGCGACGGGCAGCAGCGCCAGGTCGTGGAGCAGGAGGAGGTGGGGCTGAAGGAGCCGCCGGTGGAGGGGCCGACGATGATGATACTTCAACATCCAGTGCGCAGGAACGCTTCTTTCAAGAAGTGAAGGACAAGATCGACCGGAGTATCACCCACGAGGGAGGTGGTGTGAAAGGCCGGTTCCCGTTTGACAACCCGCTCGTCCGTCCGAAGTGTGCCACTTTTCAACCATCACCAGGTACGCCAGAGGAGTTGTTTTTTTGTGGAGGGGGGGGGGGGATAGCTTTGCCTATCTATCGTTCTTTTCGGATTAAATCGTCCAGGAAAAAAACATCCCGTCCCCCGGTAGGCTAATTTTTTTTTCTCGCGTGCCTGATGTTCTGACATATCTACCTCAAATTTACGCGCCCAGGCCTACCGAAACTCGACCGGTTTTATCAGAAGGCAGTATTGGTATGGATACCGGAGTTCTTGTTCCCAGAGCTCCAGGCAGTTCCTTGTCCAGGATGTGGGGGCAAGGGCGCACCTGATGGCTGGAACCCTAAGGGGCCACGCCGGGTGTTCATGGAGCACGACGTGGCGTACATCATGGGGTTTCGGTAAGTTCAGCATGCGATGAAGAGTTTTCGCTCGATAAACTTCATCAGTCATGTTTTCGTGGCATCGAATTCTAGGTTTCTTCTGGATTGGAGTTGGTGTTGTGGTTTTCCGACGACATTGCTCGTGGTGCATGTTTTCTCCCATGCATGTGCAGGTACAAGTGTGCGAAGTGCGCGGAGTTCAACAAAGGCAAGCAGGAGGCGGGAAAGCGCAAGACGAGCTTCAACGCGTGGGATGCTGGGTGCCTCCGGCGTCTCCCGGAGTACATCTCCAAGGAGTTCCCTTTCCTTCTCACCAAGCGATCGGGCATTGAGATTCGCATGGTGGACCGGCTTGCAGATGATTTAGTGCATGGGAAGGACTTCTCCGCTGCTGCCAAGAACATTTGTCAGGTGAATGTGCATTTTCTCATCTGCAGCGTCTTAATATAACGGGTTGGTCTAGTCTTGGCTTTCCTAGCCTGCTCAAAACGTTTTCGGATGGTACCGCAAACGTTGCTGCGGGAAATGTCGGATCTCAAAAGCGCCGACCCGTGCTACAACGAAAACGTGCCGCCCTCGTGATGCTGTTGCAGGCGCATACGACCAAGTTCATGGTGGACCAGCTGAAGTGCACCTCTCTGGTCAACTCACGGCGGACCAGCTCGGGCATCTTCCGCTCGGCCAACCTCGCCAAAACTCCGGAGAGGTTCGGCTTTGATGACTCGACAAAGTACGGCGGTGCGGTCCCGTCGGAGCACTATTTGCGGGACGTGTGGCGGTTGTATTTCTCGAAACTCCCCGTGCTGGAGGTGGATGGCGTGAGTTGGACCCTGGAGGAGTATCAGCACCGCTTGATGCTTCGTTTAAGTTTGCGAAGATCATCCGGCTCGGGGCAAGAGCGGGCGAGGAGCGCTCAAGACCAGTGTACGGCTTGTTCATAGTCTTCAATGAATATGAGCAGGTGAATTTTTCTCCCGTCTCTGTTTCGTTCAATCATCCCCAAACCCTTTGTGTTGGTGCCATGTTTTCTGGAGCAATCACCCAAAAATTATTCTCGTAGTATGTTGCGCTCATTCTGATGACCCGAAAAACATTTCGTTGTGACACACGTGTGTTCTTATTTGAAGGTGGTCTGGCAGCGTCCGATGAAGACGGGTGCCTTGAGCGGGCTGGTGGAGGAGTTGAAGCTTTTTTTCATGCGATTCGTTCGCAATGGCTTCAAGGTTCCTACTCTGTGGAACACAGACTTTGCGAAATGATTGTAGACTTGCTTAGCTTTTCGAGGTTGTAGACCGGTGTCAGGCCTGCTATTTTCGCAGTGATTTTGCAGTATTGTCTCCTCAATCCTTTCCGGCCCCGTGGCGTGACGCGTGACGCATAACTTTGTCAGATGACTGCTGTGATGACCGTCAACTGCTGCAACGGGTATTTCGCGAGTTTGAGGAGGCAACGTGGATCAGTCTTTATCTGGAAGACGAGGTGGACGCCGGAGTTCAGTTGGAGCTCCTGCCACAGCTGCATCTGGAGTTCACCCCTGCCATCGTGTACGACCCGGAGGCGGTAGCCGCTGCCTGCGGCTCCCTCCGTCAGAGCATCACCCAAATCGAGTGGAGGGAAAGATGGTGTGCAGAGCGGACGCAGAGTGGCAGTTTTCACCTCGTGGGCGGGAACCTGTAGCGACCTTCCAGATTGCGGCTTTGAGGGGGGCGTCGTTCCTCTTCCACCTGCAGAGAGGGAGCTCTGGTTTTACTTCTTCAACACCCTCGGGCCCGTTCACGGACCGATTGGACGGCTCACGGCTTCTGAGGCAACCCGATGATGCCGTCGGATCCGTCCGCTCGCCGCAAATGCCTGCCCCCAACCGTGGCGTCGGCGGCGTACTGACTGCTTCCGCCGCGGTCGCGGACGCCGCGATGGCGGCGATGAGGGCGGCGGCAAGGGAGGGGGGGGCAGGCAGCGGGCAGCGGCGTGGGGCGGCCAGGGGCGGCAGGGGCGGCGGGGGCGGCGGGGGCGGCGGGGGCGGCGCGGGCGGCGTTGCCGCAGTTCAGAGCCTGCACCGAATGCGGACACCACGAGGGTGCATACCCTGCTGAACACCCTGGGAATCGCCGTGGACATAAGGCGAAAGGTTCAGCGCCCCAGCCCGATGTTGAACCGGCGAAAAAATGTTCAGTGGACCAGAGCTTGCGGCGCCCAGAGTCGGACAAAGTCTGGAACCCGAAGCAAAGAAAGAGGACGTTTTTGCCCTGCCCGTGCGATGTATTGTTGTTGTTGTTGTTGTTGTTGTCTTCACATTCAATTTTTTTTGCGAACACTCGGGCTAAGATGATAGTTCTCCCGGTTCTTGCCTTGTTTCCCATAGAGTTGTCTTCTTGTCCCGGAGCGGTGTGGCCCTTCATCTCTGGACTCTCTCCTTTCCTCTCTCTGGGGCATACCCCCACGGCGTGCGGTCACTCCGCCACCCTCACCGTGCTCTCTGCTGCTGCATAACCCCGGTGTCCAAGCCGGGGCGTTAGGATCCAGCCTCATTTTGCAGCTACCAAAGCTGCCGGTTCACGAGATACCCCGATCTCACGACAGCAGTAACTCCCAACCGCCAAACTCAGGATCCCCCTCTCAACAGTGCTAGGGACCGTATATCCGTCTTTGCTGGGTGGTCTTTCGAGGTCTAGATCCACTTGCGGAACCTCGGCCTACCCCAGGGACAGGGGGGGCAGGCCGGGGAGGAGGGAGAGAAATATGCAAGGGCTCATACGCACACGTGGAGGATGGTGATGGTTAGCCTGTACTGCCGGGTCGAGAAGAGCTGGACACATTACAAAAAATGTAAATATTTGCCTACCGGTTCGAAAGGCCGTTCGGTCAGTTAAAAGTGCACTACTTGTACGGCAGTCGCCCAGAATTTTGGATGGTAAAGGAAATTACAAACGGCCCACGATTGAGGCAGCAGATACAGCACCACGGCTGCCCAGGCGATGTGTGTGTGTGTGTGTGGTGTGTTTTTTGTTTCCGGCGCCATCTGCCGTCTTTCAACAACGATATTGAGTTGGACGGTATGCTAGACGTGCCTGAGAATGCAGTGCGAGAAACCGTTTCTAAATCGGCTCACAGTTCGAGGAGAACGGCCTACAAACAGCAGTGGATCAGAGGTGTGTCCGTAAAAAACAAAAAAACAGCCAAACTCTGTGCAAACGCCTCTTAACATTTTTTTGCGCTTCGCGCGATTTATTATATATTACGTCCCCGGCTAGCCCTACCTATGGGCCCTGAGCCAAAAAAAATGGCAACCAACATGTACCACTTCTTGACGTCACATAGATAGGATGACAAAAGAAAAGTTGAAAAAGAAGAAGACGGTAACCTATAGTCTATTTCACATTAAATTTGTTAGTACACGCCGGACTTCTTCCACACATGTGGGTTAGAATCCAAACACCAAACTGAAACACCCTAATATTATCGATCGCCCTCGACAATTTGGGACGTTTGCCACCAGTTCGTCGTGCTCCGGCGTCCGACCCATTGAATATACCTCCTGGAGTGAGTACGCGAACAACATCACAACACTACACCGTAGTTCTCCACCAGAAGACCCAAACACGTGTCGCAGGCGCTGCCAATTGAAATGGCTTTCTTCTTTGATGTACCCGCGAAGATTTGCATCTTTTGGGGACGGCTGCAGTGGTTATTCAATCCACTGCCATCACACTAGACACCCCGTGCGGATGATGCGTACTGCGGAATTACAGGAAAGACCGAGTACGTGTTGGAGTCCATGCCAACTGCAAAGGGCAACAAAAACCATGATCGTGCGCCTGAGTGTCCCAAACATGTATTACTATCAGGTTGAAACAGCCGGACGCCAAGTGTGGAAAAAGGCTCGTATGACCCGACTTTCGGTGCACATCAGCATCAACTGATGAAGTAAGCAGTATGACACCGACACAGCAATCGGGAAAATTTGAATATTTTTATTGGGCCTTCCTAAAGATTCCGAAAGACGACACGCACGTCGTTCACACGTCCAGCCCCACCAATAGGTTTCTAGCGCTCAACCCTACCACACAGCAACCCAGTGCTTTACCACGCACGGTACACCCCAACTCATGACCGATCCAACAGATCGCGGCAACAATCGCCGTCGAGACGACACAAACACAAGAAACCGCCGGTACCGAGTTGTCAACGCCACCGACATAAACACGCGTCGAGGGGCTCAGCGTGCTGCCTCCGCCGATGCCCTCAACGCCTATCGTAGAGCACAATATTCCGCGTCGGCAGAGGCCATCAACAGCCGTCGTAGAACTCGCCATGCCGACAGAGCACAACAGCTCAACGCCGCACGTCGACGGCGTAGAGCGACCGTCATCAACAACAAAAGGGGGTTGCCCTTCAAGGACATCTTTCACGCCGAGGACGACTCCACCTCATTACGAGCCATTGTTGGAGACCGCCAGCGAGCCTTGGAGGAGGCGCGACGAGACCAGGGCATCACAGCGCAGACCGGAGATCCTTGCCGGTATTGTGGCGCCAAACTGTTCGCTAAAGAGTCCAAGGGCATTTGTTGCAAGAATGGGAAGTACATCCTCCCGCGACTGCCGCCACTACCCCCTTCATTGAAAGAATTGTACGATTCTCCGGAGCCATCAGCGCAGAGGTTCAGGAAGGAATCGAGGATGTATAACTGCCGATGCAACTTCGCCTCGCTCAACGTGGAGGATGGTGAACTCAGAAAAATGTTCGGTGACCATCTCTTGTCCGTCCAAGGGAGGTGAGATCGATTGACATGTGCAACGATATATGCTACAATTGTATAATGAGGTGTAGATTCATTCGTGTGGTCTTTCATTTCTATTTTCCTTCGTGGTTTAAAACACGTTTGATTCGTTCGATAGCATATAATTGAGTGTAGATTAGTTCGTGTGATCTTTCGTATCTATCTTTATTCGTGTTACAAAATACAATACATCCATATAAAAGCGTATTTTGGTATTTTCTTATGTACGACGCAATACCCGTACACCTTCCGATACAAAAAAAATGACACTAACATCAACAATAATTTCCCTCCTCCGTTCATATTCCATTCACACACCGCATTACAAGTTCGTACGTCCTGCGCTCTCCCCCATGTACACCGTTCCTGCCCATCTCTTTGGCCAGAACTTACCATTCTGTTCGAGACGGCGGCCATTCCAACGTTCAATGGCACCTACATGACCCCAACTTCGTCTCTAGCCACCTCGACAAAGGGACCATGACGACGATACTGCGCGAGTTGCGATCCACATCACCCTATGTCGGACGCCTCAAAGCCACCATGAGCACTCGGTGAGTGCCTACCGTCACGACCTATACTTAAAGTTTGACTACAGCAAAATATTCGAGTATCATTTGGCTCTGTTAGACATGTCGAACGTGCTTCCTGCTGCCAACATACCCACATACCACTTCGTATCCATATTGTGCAGATATTTCTATGATATGTTGGGGAGGTGCAGAACGGGAGTTTTGTTTGATCCATCCGTTCTACTTCTCACGTATCTGGTGCGAATCATTCTACATCATGTCCACTTCCACCGTTCCTTTTCAAGGACTGAATCGGCTGCTATTTCGAGCACCTTGGCATTCTCCGCGCCTGGTGCACCGTCGTCAGAAGTTATAGCTGTGGACACCCGCAGCAGGGGGGTCATGCCTACAGACAAGACCACCATGACGAGGACGCTCACAGGGGAAATAAACTCCATCAGTTACCTCAATCGTAACTATTTCCCTTTGACATACGTCCTGCTGTTTCCGCACGGTGGGGAATCCGGATGGCACCCCGACCTGAAGAGCACGACCGGTCGCAAAATCACGTTAGCACAATGGGTAACCCAGTTGTTGTTCAGGGAACCACGATTCGAGAAACTGGGGCCATTGGTCAACGAATTTCTCATCGACGTTTTCAGTTGCATCGAAGATCAACGACTCTCGTTCCACGCACATATCCAAGACAAGTACCGGACGTCGATGCACCACGCGTCTGCAGTTGCGCGACGTTACCGGCAACCGCAGCCCCACCACGATCCCGTCGATGCCATCATCGTCCCATCGAGTTTTAGCGGGGGATTCGCCGACCAAGCGAAGAAGCTGACGGAGTCCATGGCGATTCTACGCCACTTCGGGCGGCCATCATACTTCCTCACCGTCACGTGCAACACAGTGAGTCCTTACGGTACGAACACGTGTACGAAACAAGTATACCGACAGACAAAATGTGCAGTTTGTATTCACTAAACATCCACATATCTATCTCATCCTTCGCACTCCGCAGGAATGGCCGGAGATACAAGATTACATCCGGGACAGACGGCTTTCGATCGCGCCCAACTTTGCGCCAGAGTGTTCAAACAGAAACTCGATGCCCTGCTCAAGGTGATTACATGTTTTCCTTGCGTCCTGCCCCATCGATTATTCGTGTCACGACTCATACAACGTCCATAGACACTCCGCCTATCGTTTCCACATCGTGTACATGTCGCATATCTCCTGGAGGAAACATTTTCACTCACAGATCATTCCTACCCCCCCCGAACTTCGACCCCACAGATTTTACCTCAAGTCTTCGGCAGAATCATCTTCAGGATCGCGGTCATTGAATTTCAGGTGAACTCCTCTGCTACCAACGTCTGTCTACGTCATTTTGGGAGCGTACCGTTCCGTCCACGATCTATATCCCACCACCTCTTCCTAACTCCTCGGCCGACCCTCATCGCGAGTCCCGCCCCCATCGCGCGCCGCAACGTGTACAACCGCAAATCCCTTGTGTCCGACAGAAACGAGGACTGCCCCACTCCCACATCGTTTTCAAAGGTGAGGGCAACCCCTTTCCTACATGAACGAAATGACATATCTCATGGAACATTCCGATTATTTCGTGTTGTCATCGACCCAACACCTACACACTGTTTTTGTTTCGCCCGGCGACCGTCTCTGCTATGCGTGTACTTTGCTTCATGGTCCGCCCCGCTTTATGTTCATCTTGTCTAATGGTTCCTTTTCCCGCGATGAGGTGTCATCCATTTTATCATGCGATGTCTACTCCTTTCGGCCATTTCTATGTGCAGTGTGCGATGAAGAGGCACCCGACAACTCCGACAACGTCGATCGCCACATAAGGGCAACATGGCCGGACGAACAATCGGAGCCGGAGCTGTTCGCGATTGTCGACAAGTTCATGACTCACACTGGCTGCAAGAGCAAACGACGCTTGTGTTACAGGGAAGGTCACGCACAATGCAAGAAGCGCTTCCCCAAGCCGGCCCAGCAAGCTACGACATTCGACGCCAGGGGATATCCTCTCTACCGGCGTTCTGAAAACGACGGTGATATCGTGCCCTATAACAGCCACTTGCTCTTAATGTTCAACGCCCACATCAACGTTGAAGTCAGCGCCTCCGTCAACATCGTCTCCTACATGTTCGCGTTAAGTACACGTATCGATTTTGGTTTACGGTCTCCTATCTTTGTGCTCCGTTTTCTTCTGCTGCCGTCGTATCCATTTTGAACGTATCTATCAACACTGAGTGATGCCCCCCTTCTCTAAGGTATTTCCTGCGATAATTGCTGTTTTTTGTTTGAGTCACCAACTGCACCCTACAATTCATTATTGCGTCATGGATTCTCGAGGATTTCTCGACTTTGACACTGTTAAAGTCTGCTCACTCGCATCCTCCACTGCCTAATTCAATGTTGCGATAATTGCTTTTTTTTTGTTTGAGCCACCAACTACACCCTACAATCCATTGTTGCGCCATGGATTCTCGCAGATTTCTCGACTTTGACACTGTTACAGTCTGCTCACTCGCATCCTCCACTGCCTACTTCAATGTTGCCACCATTGGCCAGGTATATCTACAAGGGCTCGGACCGATCTTCTTTCTCCATCACCGCAGTGACCAGCGACACCATTGACACCATCAAGCAATGGAAATCATTCCGTTGCTTAACCGCGACCGAAGCGGCATGGAGGTGCACCATCAACGACATGCACTTCCGCCAACCTGCCGCCGAAGGTAAACAACGAAATTTTCGTCGTCAACTTGTTGTGTCTACCATTGTTGTCAGTGGTACATGGTCGCCCATCTCCACCATGTGCACATCGCCGTCGCTCGTCCGTTTTGTATTTTCCACGTCATGTCCGCCCCACACGGTGGTCGTGAACATCCCACCTTTTCGATTTGTCGCTACATTTCCTCGATCTCTTTTTTACATCATTTCATTGTACAATGAACAACGAACGTCCTGCCGTCCCCAGGCATATACTTGCATGACCGCAGGACATCTGCGCAGACCAGGGCGGATGGCTCCACTCCCAAACCCACCCTACTCGAAAGGTACTTCCATCGGCCAACGGATCCCACCTTCGATGCTGTAGACATCGTCCACTACCACTCCCACTTCGGGGCATCCAAATCTCCACCACGCTACGCGAACGGCCAGTGTTGGAACGAAGCTCCTTGGGACGAGGATTCCAACCGACTACAAGTCTATCGGCGCCGGCCAACGCCCACGGTGAGATTCCCTTCACTACCATAGTACCACTTTCGCCGAAAATACATCGTGTTCTCACGTTGAGGTGTGTACACAGAGTTACCTGCCCTCCATTTCTTTTTGTGGTGCTGCAATACGACTGACCTGCCGACGGTTGCCCACCGTAGTTCCCTCCCACTGAAGATTGTATTCCGTCCTGACATGAACATTTCATTCTTTCCCCGTGAACACCACATGTTGCATCTTACGCCTCACACCTAATGTTGTCGCAACCACATTCCCATGCAGATATCGAACATATATTCCGTGTCAGCTTCTCCGCGCGTGAATCATGTCCAGTTATGACCTTCGCTTTGACTTTCACAATGGGTATTTTACCTCCGGGTCTTGCATTTCTACTGTAGTGTAGGTACCTGCGTTTTGAGGAAGGACTGCGTTCAAGTACGAATTTTTCCCCCTGCGTTTCCTTCCCCTGTACCTCTTCGCGTACCACATGTGTGTCCTTCATCGTCGTCGGCTCCAACTTGTGGATTGCCTCTTGAAAATTCTGGGAATCCCTCCATTCCAAGACAGCCATAGGTCGGCATCCGGCATTTTCTTTTTTTGTATGCATTTTTCTTCTTGTGCACTTTTTCCGTTGCGCTTGCCATCGTCGCTTAATTACATGTTTGTGTCTTCAAACTTTCGCAGCCGGCCTTGAAACTTCTCCTTCATGAGCCTCCGTGGTAACTTCTCCGCGCATGGGTTATATGTAGTTATGTCCTGCGCTTTGACCTTCATGATGGGTATTTTACCTCCCCGTCTTGCATTCGTGAATACCTGCGTCATACAGAAGGTCGTTCCACGACGCAAACATCGACGTCTCTTTTTTCTTTTCTTCCCTTCGCACTCCTTCCTTCCGGCACTTCTCACACCAACTTCGAACGTGGGGTGCAATTTCCTCTCTTCGTACCTTTCTTGTCGGCAATCTCCATCATAATGTCCATAATGTGTACTTCGGTTTTTCGACTTTACAATTTCCGATAGACCAGACTATGGACTCACACGTCCCTTCCCCCTCCGCAGGACCGCGCGCTCGTCGAGTGCCGAAAATTCTTCACAAATTCCTTACCTCTCCACTTCTTTCCCCTACAAATCCTCTACCCTTCTTCTTCTTCTTTGCTTCCCCACGGACACTCACTACCATCGGGCCGGGATGTTGGCCCCCAGGCCCATTGGGGGGCGGGGGGGCAATCCTTAACCCTAGTATATACACTCACAGGATGGTCGTCGTGACGTGATACATTTCTTGTTATTAGTATGGGAAAAAGCCCGTTGCCCCCCCGACCCCCCCGGCGCGGCGGCCGCCGGCGCATCCACCGCACCGCCGACGCCTTCCTGATGCATGGCCCCTTGCGCCTGCCGCCGTGGCGGGGGCGGCGGCGGCGTCTCCAGTCGCTGCTGCTGCGGCTGCTGCTGTTGTCCCTGGTATTGCGGTCTCTGCTGGTGCTGTTGCTGCTGCTGTGGCATCTGCTGTTGTTGCTGCCACTGCTGCTGCTGCTGCTGCTGCTGTGTCACGGTAGCATGAACGGACGCTAAATACTGAGAATCATTCCATTTCACGATGGTTTGAGGAGGGCTAGGGTATACCCCAGGGTGTACCTGAATCATTGGCGGAGCCCCTCTAGAGCTCCGCCTCAACACGTGTTTTGGGTGATCGCTCACTGTTAACACGGCCAATCTCGGAAGAGGAACTTTGACCCACATCGCTAAGCAGCAACCAGTTGTGAGTCAATGCAGGAGGTAGATCCCCCTTGCTAGTCCTCCCTTGATTAGTCCCACCTTGACTAGACCCACCGGGATTGTATCCCTTTTGCTAGCCCCCAACTTGAATCCAATTGTAAGATACCATGAACCTGACCATGAAATGGATGAAACTGACCATGAAATGGAAGAAACTAATTGAACCCTAGCCAGTGCTTGTTACGCTAACACATGAGTGAGCTACCCTAAGCGATAGCGTTATAACCACTGTGACATGGTAGAGGACGTAGAGATAACTTTAGTTTCGTTTACACGCAGGGGCGTTTGCTTGTGAGTCAGTTGCTGCTTGCTTCAACTGACGACGATCTTTCGTTAGAGAGGAGGTTGGACTCGCTCACAATCGTGCAGAATTCAATCGCTTATCACCTCGGAAACATGACTTCAACAGACCTAGTCTTCGATGAAATGGGCCCCTCATAGCGGTATCGAAGACACTGGTGAGCTGCACCCTGTGCATGGTACCGCTCCCCGTGGGGGGGGGATCCCGATCCTTCAGAACGTAACACAGCGGACTCGAATCTACAACCACATTCATGCAAGAAAAAAAATCTTTTTTGATGCCCATTCTAAAATCAAGATGATGGATTTTTTTTTGTAGAGCTGGCACGACCTTTTATGCCAGTGTAAAACTGCTCACCGGGTGTACGTCAGAAAATTGTCGTGCTGTACTTTGCTGAGCTTCTGGGATGCACAACACGAGAGAGATCGTATGTCTCATGCACGCACCATGGCTACCAGTGCTTGTCCTGGACGGAGGGAGGTATAACAGCTGTTTGCTGCTGAGTGTTTGCTGCTGAGGATGACAACAAGGTATTGTATCCGATGACATGTGTGCTGATGGGGACCACACCAGATGACATGGACTGCTGTACACGCACTTTCCTCACAAAATGCTAATGCACCGCATATTGCGCTCTGGACACAACCTTTTTTCGGGGCCATTGCGCCATACACACATGCTCTTCACCTGGTGCAACCGGCAGAGGCTTTCATCCATCCATATGGCTGCGAGTTCCTGTAGGCAATCTGCTCTATACCCCCGCCGTTATGCCAGTTGGTTGTCATCACCTCTTGATTGATGCTCTACCACAGCGGTTCGTAGATTTCGTACATTTTTTTTTTTACCCCGCCCTTTTCCGCTATCTCCGCATACCCAGGGTGGACACGCCACCAACCCACTGTTCATGTCATTGGCAGTGCTACGTTTTCCCTATTTTCTTGTGGGTTGGAGTGTGTTCCTAACCAATTTACAGGGTGCTGGTTTTGATGCACGTGACACTATGCGGTGCGAGGGTTGGCAAGGTTGTGCTGGTGTTTATCAAATCTCCGCACACGTTGTATGCATGCAATACTCCGCTGTACCTCTCTGAAATCGTCATGCAGCCGCCGTTTCACTCGCCCTGGCCGCAGCTGATGTACAGCTGACGCAGCAGTCTTTCACGTGCCTTACCCGCAATTACAGAAATCTTTGGTATGTGACTGTGATTCGCTCGGAGAGCTATGCTACATCTGGCAGATATGGCCATGCTGCTGATGGGTACTCTCAATCATGCAAAAACAACATTGACGCGACGCTGTTGTTATCGTTCAACCATACATGGGGAATCATATGCTGACACACACCGTCTGGAAATGGATCGATCATAATAATAATAGTGGAATGCTAAATAATTATGTAGATTAATTTCCATGGTGCTTGTTGTGTGTAAAGTATATGGTATAGGAAGAGCGGAAAATATACTTGTGTAGTGATAAAGGTACCTATTATAATGTACTGACGCGCTAGGATAAAATCAATAGTTGTATCTTTCTACCACTCGACGGCTGTCTGTCGCATATCTTCCCCATGAATCGGAGTCAATTAACCGTGTCGCATCGACAACAAACAGTGACGTGGTCGCCAGTTAAGGCTGCTGCTCATCGTTGGGTTGTTTTTCGCATATATATACTAGGCATCCATAGGAAGACATGTATTTCATGAAATCTTTGGAAAATATTACGCTAATGTCCGAACAGGGGATGGACCGATCGTGATTACAGCACCTTAGTGTGTTGTGTAGCATATTCTAAAACAGGTCGACTGCTACTACTGCATAATAGAGTGAAAGAGCTAAAAGTCGACTGTCATTGACCAGGAGGACGACAAAAAGTAGAATATTACTGCTGTGTCGTTACACTGGGTGCTGCACTACGATCTTCTATGACTTGTCTCGACTACCAGTGGCATAATTTTCCACAAACGCGGTATCTTCAACCAACCGTGTCTTTGATGCCATTTCAACACCTTCTGTCGTTATCCGTGGTTCTTGGGACATATTCTGCAGATGTCCGAACAAGGGATGGATCGATCGTGATGATAGCACATTAGTGTGTTGTGTAGCACATTCTAAAACGTCGACTACTGCATAATAGTGTGAGTAGTGAGAGCTATAAGTCGACTTTTATTATCCAGGACTACATTAATCAGTATATACCTAAATAGTACTACTATGTCGTTACACTGGGTGCTGCACTACGATCTTCCATTACTTGCCTCGGACATGGGTGGCATATTCTCATCACCACACCTGTGTTGTTACCATACTTCCCTGTCGATCCATTATTTCTGTGTCCGGTGCAAAAACATGGATTCCATCACCGACACCTCGTACACCCGAACCATGACGACCGTAGACGGCAGGGTCATTCGGAAACATTATGACGGAAACCCGCAGCACGACACCACGACCTTTACCGTCACCTTCAACCACATGCCACTACATCCTAAGATGCTGGCACCTTCTGATGAGGGGGGAAACACAGCGAACACGGATGATGAGGAGGAAGACAGACGGATTTTGTTGACTGCTCTCAAAGGAGGGCGGAAATGCTTTGCTACTCGTGTGACAGACATTGCTATTGACGGTCCCGTACCTCCCACGAGGTCACGCAAATACGAGTATAACGGCCCAGGGACAGGCAGCCTCGGAAGAAACAAAGGACTCGGTCGGTGTCGTGGGCTTCACATGCCTATCAAGTATACTTCGACGAGAGGGATGCCGCCCGGGTGGTTGGGGATGCTCTGCGGGGCCGGTGAAAGGAGCACCTATGAACAGTACGGTGTCCTAGTAAGCAGTAAGCCTATCTTCAGCGTGGATGTCAAAGAGGAAAAATGAGACACGTTGGACTGGACTGTGTGGGAATGTTGTATGGTGTCCACAATGTTGAGGGATGTGGTTTATATAGTTTTTGAGGATGCCGTGCTTATCACACTCATGAACGCCAATGTATCATACACATCAACCGCCTATGACATATTGCTGGTATGTATTTGAGGAAGTTCTTGGAATAACGTACGTCCTGGAAGGATCGTCGGAGCACGATGTTGACCGATACATGTTGTAGGATGGTTGTTAATGCGTGGGTCATGTTGTTGGTTACAACGGTCTTTATCATGTCAGAGAATGCATAATGAATCATACCAAGCACCTTGGTTCTGCGATGGATATGACCTTGAGGGGATTTCCTTCACGCTTTAGGTTCTCTGTGATATCACAAGGCACACGCACATGTCCGCACCGACCTTGTACCCGGTTTTAATGCTAGTGGTCACCACAATCACCGCGTGTCGTCAGTGTTGACCTTCCCACGACAGCTCACGTGAAGAAGCCCAGCATCACATGGGCATACAGGGGTATGTTGGCACCGCAGACATTCATCTCTACTTTTACGATATTGAACGACAAAGACTCTGTATTATGGAGATCGTGAACACAGGTCTATCACTCATTCTCAACGTCTGAAGGTTGTGATACCAACACCAGCGATGCTGCGGAGTGATGATTTGTGATTACGGTTCACTTCTCAATGGCAAAGACAACATGAACAACCAGCAGCAGTACCCGCAGGGAGGGCCGCCCCCTCCGCAGCCTAGGGGACCGCCCCCTCAGCAACTCCACCAGCAGGGAGGACCGCCCCTTCCACAGCAGGGAGGACCGCCCCTTCCACCGCCTGGAGGACCGCCTCCTCAGCAACTCCACCAGCAGGGAGGACCGCCTTTTCAGCAACTTCAACAGCCGGGAGGACAGCTTCCTCTACCGCCTTGAGGACCGCCTCCTCCGCCGCCTGGAGGACAGCCTCCTCAGCAATCTCAACAACAGGGAGGATCGCCCCCGCCGCCGCCCGGAGGTCCGCCTTCCCAGACGCCTGAGGGACTACTGCCCCAACAATCCCAAGAACAGGGAGGACTGCCTCCTTTTCCGCAGGGAGGACCGCCTTCTCCACCGGGAGGACCTCCACCTTCGCAACTCCAACAGCAAGGAGGGCAGTTTCTTCAGAATGATGGAGGACAACCACCTCAACATCTTCATCAGCCAGGAGACCCACTTCTGCCGACACCTCCGCAACAGGGAGGACCATCTCCTCATCAGGGCGGATTTCCAGCACACTACCCACAGGCGGGAGGACCTCTTCAGCACCAAGGAGGCTTCCACCATTCATGGGGCGTTCCTCATCAGCTGACACCGTCCCACGGACAGTTTTCATCCCATGCGAGCGTTGACGGAGGACGTCCCCACATGCCCTATAGCGGGGGAGGCTTCCCGTCGCAGGGAGGGTTTCATCAACAACCTTAGCCATTCCCCAACCGCGGAGGGGGGGGACAGCCGCATTCCGGGGGTCCAGGTCATGGCTTCTCGCCTCTACAACATGGAGGAGGGGGAGGTGTGGGGTCTGCGCCTCACGGATACGGATACAACGGAGGATACTATGGACCGTCACCCTTCTCCTCGGTGTATGCGGTCAACATGGCAGACACTAAACAGCGTCGCCAAGTGTGGGAAGGTATCAAGAAACGCATCGTCCAAGGTACGGGAGAAAGAGGTTTTGAAGGACCCCCGTTGCAGATCAACACGAAGGACACACCCATTTTGAAGGCTCGACATGATCCGCTGGTCTTCCAAGACGTCGTCACAAAGGCGTACGCCATGGAGTCCGGTGCGGTAGCGAAGTTTCCGCCTGATCGCATGGCTACTCATCCAGCTTCGGGACATCAGGTGGTTCACCCCGAGCCGATGATTTCACTCCGGCGCGAGTGGAAATTCTCCTTGGGTTGCTGCCACAGGAAATGGCAGTCGTTACAGAGTACCATGCATCGCGGGGCCAAGAAATGCTAGTCCACGATATGAGGGGTGGAAAACGGTATGTACCTCAACATGAGGTGACGGCACTGGATCGCCTGAGGCTCATGACAGAAGAAGAAGCACCGAAACATGCTACGAGGCGTGCAGCAGTTGCAGCATTCAACGGTATAGTGTTGGGACCCAAGGAGTCGTGGTTGGCGGCGCAAGTGCGAATGGTGCAGTATTTCCGAGCCTCAAACCTTGACCCGGAGGCCCCGTACACCACAGAAGAAGGTTACTTCTGGCAAGTACTCTCTATGCGTGATCTTCAGATCTTGGAGGAGAAAGCGTTGCAGTTGTGCTTTCCTCAAAGGGGAGACAGGATGCCACGCGAGGCTCAATTGCTCACGATCAGAGAACGCTACCGACAGCAGCTCGACGACATGCCAACCATCCGACATGAGCTGGGCTCGCCTCACATGGCCAGGAGGGGAGCACTCCCTTGATTGATGAGATTTTCGGTGTGAGCGTGAGAGTCGTGGAAGGACTTCCTGTAGGTCTCATTCTAGGCACTGCGTTCATGCGTTAATACAACAGCACACTAGACTTTGGAGGCTCGGGGTCTGGGTGGTTTCGACCATCACCCACATCTGATCGAACACCACTGCTGCCATACATGGAGCCTTCGAGAGTGAAAGCTAAGACACTACGTGGACTACATAGGAGACCAAAAGAGGAGAACGAACCAACTCGAGCGTTCTACACGGTGGAAGATCAAGCAGAGGAAGACGTTCGACAATCACCGCCGTCTGAAGAGCTGGCAAAGGAGGCTCTGGAATTAGGGTCAACAGCGTGGGAGGATGATGGAACGTCGACATGGCCCATCTATGTTGACCAAGAAATCAACGTACCTGGCAGCGCACTTCATCAACTGGAACTTGAGGAGACGGACAAACATAAGACGGCCTTTCGGGACCCCACGGGACGTCTACTCGAGTCAAATCGAGGCGCCTTTGGTATCACCACAATCCCCGTCATCTTCTCAGCCACGTTGGGTGATGATCTGCGAGAGTTATTGAGCAAGAGCTTGGAGAAATGGTTGGATGACATCGCACTCCACACAAAGACGTTGGAAGAACACTTCGTACTGCTGGAGAAGGTCCTCACTATCCTGAGACGAAAAGGGTACACAGGTCACTTCGTGAAAAGAGAATTTCTATTGCCAGAGCTCGAGTTCTTAAGGGTCATGGTCGGAAGGGATGGAACTCGACCAGCACCATCGAAGCTTGATCGCGGCAGGGTCAGTCCTGACACAGCAGGTGGAGAACAGAGAGGGTCCGGTCGGATACGCCAGTAAGAGGTTGTCCAGGTCAGAATAAAAAACTGTCGTCAAACGATCGGGAGGTTCTGGGAGTGTTGTATGCACTAGACCATTCCAAGATCTACCTTCAGCACCGTCAGTTCACTCTCATCACGGACTGTGCGGCATTGATGTGGCTCTTCACTAGCCACAACCTATCGTCAAAGATGCACCGTTGGGCGCTAAAGATGATGGCGTATAATATGGTCTTGAAGTAGAGAAGGGGAACAGACCATGTCGTTCCCGATGCTCTCTTTAGACTCCGGCGGAAAGGCTGTGGCGAACCCGATGTCGACACCACATTACCGGGTGATGGAGATGGCGAAGTAAGGGGGAGCGGGCCGGCAGGACCAGTGATTGGAAGGGGTTCCTCTCCAAAGGATGGCACAATCACAACTTGCGGAAGATGAGGAGAGAAGTGACTCACAACCTGAGTTAGTCATGCTCAACAAGGAAGACATCAACCTCGTTGGAATCTGCTTAGCTGACCTGGGGCCAACAGAGATCGATGACAGAAAAGTGGAGAATCTCAGTGTGTTCTATGCATTGCAGATCACACCTGATGCGTTGACACCGAGGGACGAGGAGTACGTAGCGGCGTATCAACAAGCACAAGGTCTCTTTAAACTAAGACAGCCGAGGCCGGCTGTTCTCGGTCGAGGGGCAGGTGGAGCATTACAAGCCGTGGAGGGTATGCTGGACGTAACATGTGTGATTGACTCTGATTGGAAGACCATGGAATGCATCACAGTCAACGGAGGAGCCGGTGATGCGACATTGCTTCGTCAGCCTTTAGAGTCCGACACACGCCACACAATCCTCGCGTATAAACCCGAAATCCTCATTGGCAATGCGTGCGCCGTTGAGGATGGTCCAGACGAAGGAGCGAGGACAGGGCGAAATGCAGACAACATTGTGCAGTGTCGTCCTCCATCCAGATCCTGGTAATGGAGAGTCCAGTAGGCTTTGCAGGGTCAGAGAGATGGAAGAACATCCTCCACCCAGAACTGCACCTGGCAGGCTGTGAAACGGCGACAGCGTCTCTGTCAGCGACAGCAGTCGGGATACCCACAACAAAACGGAGAGTGTTTGTGGTAGCAGTCAAGAAGAGCGGGGATCCCAATTTGACAGCTAAACTATCTCAGTGGAAGAAGAATGTGGAGAGAACTGCACCGTCGACACCCACGGTCGGGGCCTTTTTGAGAAGACAGGGATGCATCTTCTTGAAACGGGGACATCAGAACAAGGAGATATTCTCGTTTGAGGAGCCGGTGGTGACGGTTACAAGGGAACACATCATGGGCCGTAAACCCCTACCAACAGCTTTTACGGCACATCCCAACGACGCAGGGTCGTTGCAGGAAGCGCAAGAGCTATCGTGGGAAGATTACGTGAAGCTATTCACCAACCGGGACAACTACGAGGTACCACCAACTCTGGGAAGATGTGATGTAGCTCGAGTGATGCAAGAGCACACATTAGCGCCAATGCTGAGAGAAGTTCTGAATCTCCTACGACTGAAAGGAAGGACGAAGCGCTAATGGATGTACAAAGACAGGAGAGACAGATCACAACAAGTAGACGAAGATCTGCTCATCGACTTGGCCAGCTTGTATCAGGAAGATGCGGCGGTGGCGGTGGTGACTAGGGGAGTTACCGTCGACCGTCACGTCGACCGCACACGTTTTAAGGTGACCCCGATGGAGACTCGGAGTGCGGCTCGACGAGCTCGACAGCCGATACTCACTACATCCACCATAGCGAAGCCAACGACCTCTTCAGAGAAGGAGACCGTGGTGCAACAACCAGAGAGACGATCAGTGTCGACAGCGAGCTCTTCTACAACACCATCGAGGTCCGACCCAGAAACATCGCAACCACGGTTGGAACGGCCAGACAACGACATTCCCCTCTGTCGAGGGCATTCCGCACAGTTGGAACAAATGGAGCGTGTCTTGCGCGACGGTGCCCAACTAAAAAGGATCCAACCGGAAGACTTGAGGTTAAAACCCATCCGGGACAATTTGGAGAACGGCGAAGGAGAGCAAGCTGATTACATCCTTGACGATCAAGGTCTACTTTGGAAAGCGCCGAGAGGGGCGGCACATGTTGTAGCCCTACCTCACAAGCTGGTGTCTGCAGTACTGGCGCTGGCACAAGGCACCTTTGGACATTCGGGGATAGCTCGCACCACTATCAGTGTGGCGGACAAGTACCACTGGCCATCGCTGAAGAAAGATGTGCGAGACTACGTGTTATCATGTCGATGCCGTATGAAAAAACGACAGTGGAGAAAACAAATTCACATGTTACCGGCACGATTCTTGCGTCCATGGGAAGTCTTGGAGATGACTTGACATGAAGTTGACATCGAACAAGGGCAACAGGTACTTGCTGGTGATAGTGGATCGAGCAACCAAGTTCCTCTTCGCTTACCCGCTTCCCACGAAGGAAACTTTGGGAGTCAGCAAGAAATTGTTGGAGCTCATCCTCACCTTCGGACTACCCATATCGGTGCGCTGTGATCCGGGGGCAGAAAACACCTCGGCGATCATGGAACACCTGTGCCGGTGGCTCAAAATATCCCTCGACTTTGGACCGACCAACCATCCTAGAGAAAAGGGAACAGTCGAGAGGATGGGAGCGGTGCTGCAAGAGATGCTGTCGGAGCTCTGCCAGGCATGGCCGAAGAGGTGGGATGAGTATGTGGCAGTGGTCGCTTGGGCCCATCGTACGACGCCGGATGAGAGCCTTCCAAACAAAGAGTCAGCATACCACCTGCTCTTTGGACGGGCGCCAAGGACATCATTTGATCACATGTCGCCATCACTAGACAACTCGGGCCCAGCGTTGCCATTGGAAAGGACGGTCGAGGAAACGAGAAGGAAGACTGTGGAAGTAATGCAAGTGCTAAAAGTGAGACAGGAAAATCGGAATAGACACCGAGAACTCCAGAACGCGAAGATAAAACGTGCATCACCAGGCACCAAGGCTAAAGTGGGCGACAAGGTATTGGTCAAGGAGAGCGCCAGTACACTCTACAGGGATGGCGTCCACCCTAAACTTGCCCATGACCACTTCACAGGACCGTGGCAAGTCGTGCACGTCGTGCGAGAGGGGTTGAGCTTCACTGTAAGACTGCATGGACGTCAAATTCGCCAGAGGACGGTGGCAGCCACGGACTTCAAGCCGTTTCATTCGCGACCACAAGACATCAGACATCCATTCGAAGATGAGTTTGGTCATTTTGTATGGTCACCGGATTTAGGATTAGCGGAAGACTCAGTTGTTGCGGCACCTCTGTATACTTTGGTGAATAGACGGGTGGTCCAGGGCGCTGGAGGAATAGCGTCCGCATGGGCATGGGAGTATAGGGGGAAGTACCAGGATGGCACCACCTCCCCGTGGATCACCGAAGACACTGCCAGGGACAGTTTCTCGCCTCTGCAACATGATGTTTTTCATGCCCTGTGGGAAGACTTTCACGGGGTTAATATAGCACCGAGACCCCAGGGACCACCGTCACGAGGAGAACGCGAAGTAGCAACACGGGCCGAAGCTCTCGCGGAATTTCCCTGTGGAACTATGGTTGGGCGGGAACTCATGGATCAAGAGAACAACATTGTGCTCAGCAGAGGAAAGGTCTGAGACTTCTATGATCTGTATTGGAGGGTGGAGTTCAGCGACGGAGATTGGGAAGAGCTCAATCGCAGGGAGCTAAGGCGTGGAATGGATCTTGCCACCAGACTCCCACCGCTGACCGCTCAAGAATCGTGAAGGCGTACACTGCCAGCCATCTTCCGTTCCCCATGCGGGGAGCTGGGGGTGTGTGTGTGGCGGCAGTGTTACGAATGAGGAGCTCCAAGATCGTCTTCGGCAGCGAAGACCGTCCTCATCAGTCGGGGAACGTCGGTCAAGATGCAAGATCGTCGTCGACAGAGGAAGATAGTCGTCGATCTGGGGATACTGTCGGTGGAAGAACGTCTTCAACAGTGGAAGATCATCTTCTTCTTCAGTGGACGATCGCCTTCTTCAGTTCAAGATCGTCATCGTCAGGGAGTCCGGTATACGGCGGCCAAAGTACTCACGGCCGTCATTCGGGGTCGATGATTTCAGCAATGTAACATCGACGGCGAACACACTGGCATCCGTTCTCTCGAGGTTCAAATCCATTTGTTGTGGTTTAACTTGGGGAGGGCGGCATCCTTCCTTTTCAGATCTATATTCCCGGCGTGGTATGATCTGAGGAGGGAGAAGAGCACGTTCTGCTACCTCCTTAGCATTTTCTGTTTTTCAACCCATGTATGCTGGGGGGGTGTCACCGTAGCATGAACGGACGCTAAATACTGAGAATCATTCCATTTCACGATGGTTTGAGGAGGGCTAGGGTATACCCCAGGGTGTACCTGAATCATTGGCGGAGCCCCTCTAGAGCTCCGCCTCAACACGTGTTTTGGGTGATCGCTCACTGTTAACACGGCCAATCTCGGAAGAGGAACTTTGACCCACATCGCTAAGCAGCAACCAGTTGTGAGTCAATGCAGGAGGTAGACCCCCCTTGCTAGTCCTCCCTTGATTAGTCCCACCTTGACTAGACCCACCGGGATTGTATCCCTTTTGCTAGCCCCCAACTTGAATCCAATGGTAAGATACCATGAACCTGACCATGAAATGGAAGAAACTAATTGAACCCTAGCCAGTGCTTGTTACGCTAACACATGAGTGAGCTACCCTAAGCGATAGCGTTATAACCACTGTGACAGCTGCTGCTGTTCTGATTGATGATAGTGCTGCGGCTACCCAACCTCCCCACCTGGCCTACTGCGCCCTCCTCCCGCTGCCCCCATCTCTTGCCCTTGCGGCCCATTGTGCGCTGGTCCGTCCGCGCCGATCCCGGCACCCCCCACGTGTCCACCCCCCCCCCCCTCCCCCCCGCCCCCC
>FN648593.1:7607-22382 GCA_000310025.1 Ectocarpus siliculosus | reverse complement strand
CTCCACCCCCCCCCCCCTCCCCCCCGCCCCCCTACGATACGAACTCCCGCCGTGCGCGCGGGAATCGTTGCGGTGGCCTTGTGAGGACGGGACATGCTGCGTACGTGACGGACCCCGGCGACTGACGTAAGTAGACTGGTCGCGCCTAGCTACCATTGGTGAATTGGAACGCGTCTGCCTAGGTCTTGAGTGACGCGCTCTCCCCCCTGAATACACGGACGGCGATAGGCGTGACTCAATCCTCAAAGTCCCCATGCCTTCTACGCTTGTCACCCGTCGCTCACCCTGGCTCAGCGACCTCCTCCTCTCACCTCCGCCCCTCTGCGGCGAGCCCCCGTCCCCTCCCCTTCCTTCGCCCCGCCATCCGCCTTGCTCTTCCTCCTCCTCGTCGAGGCGCCGCATCGGTGTCAACGTCCCAAGCCTTACCGTATTCGGGATGGGACCCCGCGCTCGGCAGCAGGATCCCGGTCCCCGCGCTCAAGCGCCGGGTCGGCCGACGTTGAAAAAAAAAAGAACCGACGATGCTCTTGCTCTCTTTCTCTCTCTGTCTCCTCCCTTCCGTACACTCGCTTCCTTCTTCTTCCTCCTCTGTCTCTCTTCTACTCCTCCTCTTGTTTGTTTGTTGTCTTGCTCTTTCGTTCAGATGTTTCTTCTGTTGTGAGCAAGGTGCATCTCTTTCTTTTTCTTTTCGTTCCGTTACACATGCCTACCTATCTATCAAGTATCTCTTACCTACGGTGCACCCTTTGATCTTTCTAACCGTTCTGACAAAACACCAGCTTGCAACACAACCTTCCACACAACTATGTATGTCCAAACCATGTAGCCTCACTTCCCGTTGCTCTGCAGCCTCTCTCCTGACGCCACCAAAGTTCTTGATCACTCTGTCCCTCTCTTGACACCGCCATAACAAAGCTCAACTGTGGATACTACATGCGAGAGGCTGGCTCAGACGCAGTAGACATATGGCTCTCCAGAAATCGTACGCCTGTTCTATTCTATCTTCCAATGAATAATCTCACTCTCAATTTCATGCTTCGCTCTCAATCTCGCGAACATAGTGCTACACACGGTATATGGGACAGTGTACCAAGAAAGGGTATCGTGCCCTCCGTGGCACATCCAGCAACCCACAATCACAACACTACCCGAGAACAACCCGTATTTTCGAACAGAACGTCAACATCGTTCTCCGGTTCCGCATACAACGTTCCTGACAGTCTCTCGGAAGGCTGTGACAGGTACACACGTACACGCGGTCACGCACCCCTGCCATCGGTTTCAACATCACGATGTGTGATACCATGGCCTCCGCCACCGATGGATGACACCTCACTACCGACGAAGACGACGTACACAGGCGAGTATACACGGTGTGCGAGATGGTATGTACAGTAGATGCATACAGGAAAACATAACTACTGCTGTTTCTTTCCTCCGACGAATGTACTGTACACTGACTGGCAGTGAATAGCAGGGAATTCGGCAGCGACTACAGCACCCAGTAGTTGACCCGCCGTGTATGCAGCTGCCACTGCGCCTGCATTGCCCGCAGCCCGCCGAACAGGAGACCTCGCCCGCGTCGTACTCCATCCGTACTGTTATTTCTGTTGCTGTTGTTGCTGTTGCTGTTGTTGTTGCTGCTGCTGTTGTTACTTTTATACCACCAATCGTTTCCACCCTCTATTTACGTGCGTTCACACGGATCCAAACGAAGTTGTGATTTTCTGGAAGAAATTATAGATTGCACATTTCTCCGCAGTAGTAGAAAAGGGTATTACACGTACCCGGTCGGCGACAGTCATTTTATCCCCACGGAACCAGCCGTACAGCAGTCACCCGCACTCGCGCAAAGGATTCCCGCTAGAAAATCGAAAGTCCATCTGCCTTCGGATTACATATTAGTCACCCCGTTCTGTGTCGTATCGCATGGTACAGCAGTGATCGACGACTCCAATTTTTTACATGACCGTGTGTGATACAATGTTCTTCGCCGCCAACCAACACTTCGTACGCAGGCGGAAGAGGCGAGAGCGGCACCGCATCAACTACACCCGCAACAAAGCTGCCATCAACGACACAAAAGGCGGTACGCACTCCAGTACAAACGTGACATCAACGACCGAAGGCGAGCGGCCTACTCCCGCAACAAAAGTTTCGTTAACCCTTTTGTGACTGGGTTTTCCCTGGATCTTCCGATGTTTATTTTTTTCTGAACTGGGCGAAGAGACCGCTGACATACTTTCAACCACCGTCTCCGTTCTGTACATACCTACTGGTATCTCTCACATGCACACGAACGAGTACACATCAGCATGGTCGCATCCACACGCCACCCCCATTGCTCACACCAAACGTTGGTACATAACAGCAGACAAACACACATCAGGGCTCTCCTCGGTGACTGCTGTAGGTGCCGGGCGTGAACTGGGGGGCTCGATCGAGAGAAGCAGACACATTTTGTCTCCACCCCGCACTGTTGCTGCTGTGAACTGAACATGGGTATCCACATGGCATCGCTCTAGTAATATCACTGTCCGCCCGTGGCCGAGGCAGCACACCCCGACCGCGAGGCATGGCACTTCCTAACGTTCCACCTTTAGTGCTTCTTCTTTGGGAGCGACGAGACATGTCCACGCACGAGCGAACGTGAAATCAGGAAAAGCCGAAAAAACATCCACCTGTTGGCCAGCAGCAGCTGCAGCAGTAGCGGTAGCAGCAGGCCTCGTAGTATGACATTCGGTTGAAAAAAGACGACGAGACGCACACTAAGGAGGGACCCGGCGAGAGGCATCGCAAGGTGGACCCTTACTCCTGTGCGCCAGCGATAACTTGAAGCAGAATGCACTTGGGCACAAAACGAAGAAAGTCTGAAAGTATGCTACTATCGGGTCAAAAAGAATAAATTCGTGCTATATTTTATATTTATACAAGGTCCCCCTTCGGGACGTTGGTGTCAGATGGTGTGCAAAAACAGCTGTCCTGCGTGAGCATAATTGCGTTAGCAGCAGAAAGATCACGAACCATACCGAAGAACATGTGCGTATCCATATTCATTCACGGGCAGGAACACTTAAAAAAATGGCGTGGAACACGAAAAAAAAAGCGTGCACATACACAACGAATGTAAAAAGAAGTGGGTCCTGCGTCAGCTTCAGTGTTAGCGCAGCAGGAATGGCAGGAACACATACATAACGAACACGTATGTGCGCATATTCACGCCGAAAATAATGGCGTCGAACACCTAAAAAAAGGTGTGGACATGCAAGGACATGTAGGATAAAATAAAAAGATGTCTTGCGGCAACACACGTTGTACCGAGGAGTGCGTGCGGATATGTTCGGGCAGGACATCTGGTGTTGTTGTGTTGGGCAGGAAAGGGCAGTGGAACACATGCCTAACATGGCAGTGCGCATACTAACGGGCAGGAACATCAATAATGATTGGTGTTGTGTTGTGTTGGTCAGGCAGACAGAAGGGGGTAGGGACTGAAAACATATATATTGGTAGATGGTTTTGTGAAACAGAAAATAAAAGGACTCACGTCGTCCTCGCCGGCAAGCCTAACGTTGACCGGGGCGCCCTCCTTGAGGATGACGCAGGCCTCCTCGTTGAGGCACCAGTTTATGTAACACGCCGGGCGTTCCACGTCTGTTTGATCACAAGAAGGGAAGGCGATGAACACATGCATACATGTATGGGAAGCGTTTTGTTGAAGTAGATCTGTTCATTTTCTGAGTCATTCGACAGTGCAGGGAGGGGCAAAGTTGGTGCGAAAGCCTTACACAGCATAACAAATGTTGGAAGGTTGCTTGGTTGTTGTGTGATCTTCTTGTGACAGAAATCAGGAATGAATCGTGTTAGTTTATACAACGTGGGCATGATTCACACCTCATCACGAAGAGCGCCGAAATATGATGAAGAGCGCCGAATGCTGTGTCGTGTAAACAACTTTGTATGCACATGATAGCGTCGGCCAAAAATATGAATCGCGTTCATACAAACGACCACGGGCATCAACGCGCGAACTCCAAGCCGTGAAGGAAGATCATTCATTGTACTACAGTACTGCTGTAGATATGCGAAAGCTCTCACCGGGGATTGTGTATGCCCACACCACTTCGCCGACCTCGAACTCGGAGGCACAGAGCCAGCAGACCTTTCCGGGTCACTTGATCAAAAGGCCGGTCCACGCGCAGGTACCGGCGCTCAAGTTCCTGCAGGCGGGGTACGGTAGTCGGCCCTGTCTTCGTGGATATTTTCGTTCAAGAAGAGGTTCGTGTTGCAACCGGTGCCTGGACAGAGGTATTGCGGCTCGCGGTCGGCCGGGACTTGCTCGGGCGAGCCGGCGGCGGCGGTGGCGGCGGTGATGGTCTGGCGATGGTGGTGCTTTTAAGAGTACAGAGCGCCCCGATGTCGTCGTGTCGTCTACCCCGTTGCCTGTGTCCATACGGTGGTACTGGAATTTTTTCATCCCAATATTGTGTTTGGCGAGGCGTACGGATGTGTGGATGCTTCTGTTGTCATCCGGTTCGTTGACATGCTCCTGTGATTTTCCCGAGACCCATCTTTTTTGCCGTCGAGGCACGTGCCCAGAGTTCTCCAACATAACGAATACCGGGCCTCCCTTTTCCAGCGGAGCTACAACTAAGAGGGTAGTACCCATGATTATCCCCGAATATTTTCTAAGCCATACTGGAATTTGTTCTGTATAAATTGTTGGTAATTTAATCGACAGGTGTCAGCTCGGAGGTTTGAGAGTGTACCCGAACATCCCTGCGCCTTTTTTCGAACTCGAAGTGCTCAACAAAACCACGGATGGCAACAGCGACACGGAGCTTGTCCTACACTTTTATGTGAGAGGGTCCTGCGTTTGCACGTTTCATGTTGTGGTCGTGGCAAGTAGCCTTTGGACAGAGACCTTGCCTCAGTGTGCAAGGACACGTAAAGACGCATCCACGCCGTAGACAAAGCTTGTCCCTTGCCCTTACTGATGTGTTGTACTGCCACCTACTTACTGTGCATCAGTGTGACATAGGGTGCAGCACTTGTGCTGCATCTCCGGGCCCCGAGTCGACTCAATACGTGTGCACCAGAACCGTGTACCACATGCAGGATAAGAGCGCCGACAAAAATGTACGGCGCTCAGAAATTTAGAAGAGCAGGCCTGGACACGAATGTCAGTGTGAATCACGTCGACGGCATCACTCCAATCGAGACTTCCACCATGCCTCGTGCTCCTTGTTTCTCAATAAAGGGGCAACATAAACACAAGGTCCCAGGAATGCATCAGCAGGAGCTTCCCCATTTCTGCCGCAATGGAGGACAAATTCACCAGGATAGCTTTATGGATCTTCTGCCATGCGAGCGGGACGAACCGCCTACAAGACAGGGGCTCACCTCTTGCCTCTGGGAAACATCTCCGAGATGTGTCAAACGAATGTCAATCAACCACTTTTCTCTCCGGTAAGCGAAGGTAGCTCATTTCGATATTTGGATTTGGCGGCCCAGGAAACCTTCTTGCAATATGTTTGGGCACTAGAGTACAATCTATATTGCTACGCCTTGCATTCTAAAGGGTCAATTAGACTTTTGGGGGGGTGGCAGGAAAAGGTTTTCATTGTAATGTCCAGTAAGGTAGTTGTGTGATATGCGGAGTGAATCATCCAAACGTTAGAAGCCCGAGCCAATAAGAGCTTCTCTGGAAGTGAAACGACCAATATTGAGCCACGGGGCGCGATGCGCGACTCGTTTCACCTTCCCAGGGGAAAAATGGCTCGCAATATTGGTCTTTTCCAACACTATGCAGGGCCCCCCAAGTTTGAATACCGGGAACGTAGGATAACCCACGTGTCCGACCCAACCCAGAGTTGAAGTGCACCGATTGACTATCGGTTGCCTCCTGAGGAGGAAGCAAAGTATGGCACTCGTCGTCACATCGGTTTAGATTCAGGAACACTATTTGCAAAGGTCACGGGAAACTACTCGTTTGTTTTCAATCTACAATTTGCATTCGTACTCTCTGTATTCATGCGTGAATTACCCCACAGGCAACACCTCTGGTAAGTAGCGCTGTTGCGAAAACAAGCCCACCACCACGGCCGCCACGCACTCTTTGTGTGTGGTCCCGGCATTCATGTTCTCTCTATTCATACGTGAATCGCCAAACAGGCAACAACCCTTATAAGTAGCGCTATCGCGAAAACAAGCCCACCAACCACGGCCGCCACACACTATTTAATTAGTGCTCGAGCATTTTGTGCTTGTGGTATGCATACTCATGGTCATACCGCGATCGACTGATCGCTATTAAATAAACAATGTGCTGGCGTCAAGGTATGCTTGATGCTGTACAGCAACTTTCTCAGTAAAATTGTATGTCCTCTGGGAGGACTTTAACGTATTCCGTCGAATCGGGCCTCGATTCTCACGGCAAGTCTCCAACAATTGTGTACATTGTAATTTTTAAGTATCGTCCATATACTTCACTGGCTTTTAACGACTGCAGCGTAAATTCGAAGCCAGATTGTCCCATTTCATACACACTCGTGCAGCACACTATTTATGTGATCCAAAACGACTGCAACGCATATCTGAGGCCAGATCACAATATTTAGTCCATGTGATACACTCGTTTACAGCACACCATGGGATCCACCATTCGTGTATGTACTTCCATCGCCTATCGACTCCCAACAACAACAGTTTGTGGGTATTGTCTTGCTTGGCTGTGGCCACCACACACTCGTTAGATGCGGAGTCGGTATTGAAACCACGTTCAACATGTCGAATGTAACGTCACAGAACCCGCAGTTAATTTTCTCTCCCGCATCGATGCGGAATAACTGCTGTACTTGCAGAGTGTATGCAAACATCATCCAGATGACTGCGTAGGCTTCGCACGGTGGCAACAGCCGTGACAGCCAGCGCTGTCGAAACAGGCCCACCAACCTCGGCCACCAAACCCGGTTGATATTTTTAGTCATTGAATCACGTGCGACATGGGTGATTGTGTACGCCACCGAATCAACCCCCGTGCAAACGTAGAGAACACTCTGTTGGGGTTGTGTCTCTCCTTGACACACCGAAACACATTGTGGGTTTTACTCTCATCCCACATCATCTCTCTCCCACATTGTCATCACATCACAACAAGCACCGCCTGCCGGCGCCTGGCGTCCTTGCTCTCCTCCCCGCTCTCGTCATCACGGGACCCCGGGTTCTCAGTTTCGACTGCTGTAGCTCGGGTAGCCCTATTTCTCAACTGGAAGTGGAGGCAAGAAAAGACCCCACTTCCGGTCAGCTCTAGAGGGTCGCCCACCACTAGAAACCTTCTATGTGACCACCTCGCTGTTCTCTGCGGTACTCTCTCTCTGGCACGCTAAGATTCTGTAGACACAAGGCTTGAACAGAATGGTAACACATGCGACTCCTCCTGTCGACCGAGGGGGCCCCGCAGTATGCAATACGTTCCGGGTACCCCATATGCCATCCCGCAGTAGCTAGCGGGGACACGCGCCGTTTAGGCAGAGCCAAGAACGCACGCTGTATGACACATTCCCTACGGAGCTGTCGGCTCACGGTCAGAACAGATATCAGGGGACCCCGACGTACTGTAGGTGGTTCACTTTTCGAGGTCCGTAGGTTGTCGTCTTGACACATAAAGCCGGTCTCCTCTCAGCACCTTTAAATACCCGTGCTTGTGCAACTGACGAGGACACCGTGCTTGGTCACTAGCCAACTTCCCAATGAGGGGAACACCTTTCTTTTGTACGGTACACTAACTGTTTTTTGCGGCTTTGAAGAGTTTAAGAGCCAGCCACCGCGACTCTCCCTCTCTCCCTCTCATCTCCAAACATGTAGGCCTGCTCCTGGGTGCTCGGACAACAGATGGTCGTGCTACACAGGCAATTTGTGCCGAGTAACCGTAGAGATATGCGCTCCTCACCCCAACACCTGGCGTTGCCGAGGAGTGGGAACACAATCTATCGGAGGTCGATCCACTTACGAAGCCATCCAGCCAGTAGGAGAAACGGAAGCAGTGACACTCAGCGAAGTCATTTTTCCTTTCGCGCTTCGATGGTCAACAGAGGCCGTTACGTCACGAACATTACACTCCCCTTGCGCGACGTAGCAACAGATTATTTGTCCTACGCTCTTGTCACATTGTCAACATTTAATGTGAGGCACGCGGGCTACACGAATCCAGACTGGCCGCAATACGGAGGATATGACATACTCCATAACTAAGAAGAGTCCTAGCCGCCAGTCAGGGTGAGTTCCCTTCGAAACGCAGAATTTCATTGTCGTTGGCTGCCGACGCCCACGTACATCGTGCAGTGGAATCCTTCAAGATGCGGCCTATATGCAATGAGCACTCTGTGCCTCACGATGGTCAAGAATATGAACCAGCAGTGCCTGTCAACGTACGACGAGCACATATTCGGTCGTGACCAAGGTTGCTAAAAAACGTTTGGATCCTGTTGTTTTCTTGTCCCTTACCTTGATCATTCAATGTAAGTATTGGATTGGGTTGGGTGAGGCCTCCTGCACCGATAGGAGGGCCTCGCCGTGAAGTAACTCTTCGGGCTGGGCATACAGATCGCAATATGCCCACACCCGAAGCGTTTGAATGATCAGCAAGTTCATGAATAGAAATAGTATTCGTGGGGCGGGTGGGATGGTCTCAAATATTTCTTCTTTCTCCTCTGTTCCGGCGTAGTTCGGGAGAGAGAAAGGGAACTAAACAAGGTAGGTTCATTTTCCAACATGCTTCATGGGATATCTGGCTCTTCCCGATTTCGTTCCGAAATCCAGGTTCGTCTCAAATCCGAGATTACTGTTGTATTCTTATCCCTTACCCAGATCATTCAATGTAAGTATTGGATTTGGTTGGGTGAGGCCTCCTGCGCCTGCAGGAGGGCCTCGCCACAAGTAACCCTTTGGGCTGGGTGTACCCAGGCCCAAAGTGTTTGAATGATCAGCAAGTTCATGAATATAGTAAGCATTGTGTAGGGCGGGTGGGATGGTCTCAAATATACCCCTTCTTCTCTGCTCCGGCGTATTTCGGGAGAGAAAAGGGGGACTGAACTAGGTGGGGTCATTTTCCAACATCCTTTCTGGAATATCTGACTCTTCTCGATTTCGTTCCGAAATCTAGATGCGTCTCAAATCCGAGATTACTGTTGTATTCTTATCCCTTACCCAGATCATTCAATGTAAGTATTGGATTTGGTTGGGTGAGGCCTCCTGCGCCGGTCTGTGGTCCCGCCCATTACTTTCTTGTTAATTATCCGATCTGTCACATCTTATTTATTGACCACTCACGCCTCTAAGCTAGGTCTCGCCCACCCAAACTTTCTTATTTTTCGCGGCGAGCACACGCAGAGAAATCGCATGTGAAGTCAGCCGACAACGGCAACACGTTTGAGTCTGCGTACAGCTCGCTCCGGATCCTCTTGGAACCCGTTGCCCCCACACTAGTAGTGGCGCCAACATATCGCTTCGCTACACTCTCCGTACGCCACCCGGCAATTTTCATGATAGCGTCCATCGCCGTTCCGTCAAGCGACTGCGCTACCGAACCTCCAACGCGGAACGAATGCATAGTGTAGCGGTGCGGCAGTCCCGCCGCTCGCAGATGCCCTTGTAGGGCAGCCGTCATCTGAACCGCCGTAAGCGGAGCACAGCCCCGAGTTCCATCCAGCAGAACGATAGGAAACAGATGTCCTTGGGACAAATCCCAGCCAATACCCTCCGCCGCACTGATGTAGGCCGTAACATTGCTTACAGCACAAATAGACGGGCAAGCGACGTCCGGACGCACGACCACGGCATCAACGGAGTCGCGGAGGGTCTTGCCGAATTGGAAGTTGAAAATCAGACCCTGCCCCGCGGGCAACCGCAGAACTTGCGATCCCATAGTGAAGGAGAGATCATGGCCTCGCCGCATGGAGGCGAACGGCAGCGAAAACAAAGCGACGTCCCTGGTGAGCTCAATACGTTCCGCCAAAGAGGACGCAGTCTGCGCGCGAGAGCGCATGTCCCTCAACAGATCGATGAGGGCGTGCGGTAACATAGCCTCTGCCTGGTTGACAGCGACACCCACACGTTTTTGTTCCTCCCCCGTGAAGACGAGGTAGGAGTCGACGAGAGGACTACAACAGGGGTTGCCCGAGCGCGTGGCAGGGTCCCAGCTGCTGTCTTTTCCCAACTGTTCTTGCATCGCCATCTTCAGCTTGGACACGATCCCTTTCTGCATGGACGCGGCAGCATACCGCTTAGCACATGGCGAGTTTGGAAGGCAATCGCGGCCGTGAGTCGTACCGACACCAGGGCATGCCCTGTCGTGCACCCACTTGGTACCACTACCTTGTGTGTCCAAGAAGCAGAGATAGTCAAACACGTCTCGGTCCGACGCCTGCTTCCAACCCCGACGTTGTTGAGTCGCCGAAAGTATGAAAGCGTCGAACCCGTCCGCTACGGCGCACTTACGCTGTTGAGCACGACGGTTAGACGCGGCCGAGAGGACCTGATCACCCCGAGCGCGCAGCGCGTCGAAATCGATCAACACCCGAGCCGCTTGGGGGTCACGCGGTACCGGACGCCCGCGGGCAGGCTGAACACCGCAGGACCAACAATAGTTGTAATGTCCCACGTTTTCCGTCTGGCACGACGAACACGCGACAAACTGGACACAGCCGCCCGGAGGCAGGGTGGGGACCTGTGAGACGAAGCACAAGCCATCCACAAGCCAAAGGGAGGGAACTGGGCAAGATGGACGAGAGTCGCATGCTGCATTACAAGGTACCGGTGTCAATCAAAGAGATTTTTTTTTTTTTTTTTTTTTGAAGAGCGGCGGCCACCTAAGAACAAGAACCAAAATCAACCTCGTAAGCTACCATGGACCACCTCGGGTACTTCCACTCTTTCAGGGACCCATCTGGGCAGGGCCACTGGAAATATCCCCCCGCATTAGGCGGGGAAATCAGCAAAGACCGTACTGCCGCCTGCTGCACTCGAGGGAACCAGTAAGACCTAGAACCCGGTACAACAATAACCGCATGCGCGTGGCACTCCGCAAGGTGTTGCACTACGTGGCCCGCCATCACCGGCGGCGGGAAACAATAACCGAATGCTCGATCCAGAGAACCTGGGCGCAACGACACGTCTTGGGCGAAAACATCTACACCCGATGAACCCTCGCAATCATAGCGCGAGAAAAACGGCAGAACAACGTCCGACTCCGGGATACGTTGAGCCGAAGCGTCGGAGGCCATGAGGTCGATAGTAAACGGCCCCATGTCTGCCCAGAGAGCCTGAAAGGCCGCCGGGTTGAGCCTGATGATGCCCTCACGCGAAGGGCGAGAGATATCATCAGCGACGACATTGGCAGCCGACGGGACCCATTTGAGGGACAGCATAAACTCATACTCGACTTGTAGCTCGAACAAACGAACAAGAAGTGCGTGCGTTTCTGGGTCGCGCGCTCGCCCCCTGTTGAAAGATCCACACACCGCGGTGTTGTCGACGTCGATGAGCACGTGCGCCCGCTGCAAGGAAGCCGGAAAGCGCGCACAGAATAGGCGCAACAAGTGGTACAACGCAAACATCTCTTTCTTGTTAATATGTTTGTGTAGCCAATCGTCGGGGAACACGCCACCTGCGCGGTATTGAGCTCCCTTAATGTTAATAGCACCACCCCAGCCAAGGGAAGACGCGTCTGATGATCCGTCGATTTTGACGATGAGGTGGCTCGCTCGCTGCCACGGCCCTTCGTGTGAAGAAGCCGTCAGCGACAGCCACTTCTGGAATTCTTGCCGTAGATCCGCGTAAGCATCACGTGTCAGATCGATCTGACGCTGGTTGGTTTTGTCCATCGCGGAAAGGACGGCAAACATGGCATGCGTCCAAAGCGACGCCGGCCGAATCGCCACCGTCATGCTCATGCACTTACCCGCAACGCGCTGCAGCGTTCGGTAGGACACTCCCCCATCGGCCAGAGCTGTCTGCAGTAAGCCATGCAGCTTGTCCAGCTTCTCTTGCGGGATCCGGAATGTCATCGTCTCCGAATCGCAGATGATGCCGAGGTATTGTAGAGCTTTGACGGGTCGAAGCTCGCACTTCTTGAGTGACAGGAACTGTCCGCAGAAGAGCGAAGTCAGCATGGCGACGTGAGTCGCTTCCCCGGCTGCCAACCACTGATCCCGCGCCGGCCGACCATATGTGGCCAGAAAGTTGCTCCGCCAAGAATCATCGAGGTATGCGAGAGAAGGGGCGCCTTTGGAACGCTGAAAAGGCCGCCTTCGCTTCGCTGAGAGTATGGTAGACGTACGGGCTGAGGCTAAATCCGAACGGGAGGACGCACCAGCAGTAGTCGACGCCCTTGTAGGATAAGCCGAAGAGAGGCCATGACGATGGCCGCAGAAGAACATGATGAAACGCTGAGGAGTCGTCGAGTGACGTCATGTAGCATCCCGACGACGCAATGCTAGCCACGCGCGCTACCGTGTCCATGGCGAAAGGTATTTTGCGTGTGCAGCTGTTAAGCGGTCGAGCGTCATAAATAAGACGCGGTTTGGACGTCTCCACCGACAAAGCCATGATCATGCGAGGACGCACCGGACCGGTGGAGCTCTTGACGTCAGCCCACCGGGAAATGCAACCTCGGTCGAGCAAGGATTGCATTTCCGCGTCGACGAAGTTGTCAAATTCCAGCGGCCAACGGTGGTTGGAGAAAATGCGCTGCGGGAAATGCTCAACATTGTAGGGGAGAGACGGCGACTCGCCTCGGAATTTGGGAAGCAGAAGGTCATAAAGGTCAACGCCATCCCGGATGTACGAAGTCAACGTATCTCGTAAGGGATGATCACGGAGAATGCACTCCTCCCAGAACCCAGCATGGGCTCGCACGAATCCTGGGACGAAACCCTTGGCATCCCACACGGGAGCCTGCCATGGCAAGCGACGTAATTCGCCTTCCATCGGGTCCCGGGTGACCTCGTCCAAAGTAGGAAACCCGCGAGAGGCCGTGGGAAAGGCGCCCACTTGCGCCCACTCGGACTCATCTGGCGGCAACAGGGGGGCCGGGGGCATGATCCACTCCACACTTTTGTGGCGGAGGTCAAGCGTCCGCAGCCAGTTTTCTGCTGCAACCTACCCGTGAGTCAAGCGTAAAGAACAGTTCAGAGTGGGGCGACACAGACAACGATTTCGAATTTCGAACCAAACCAGGAAGTGTTTATGAAAGCATTGGGCATGCGACAAGACAAAGGGGCGGTGGAGGGGCGTCGGGAATACAGAGATCAAGATCCCCCCCCCCCCTGCTCTTTTTTTTTTTTTTTTTTTTTGTGAAGAGGAAACCTGGGCGCGGAGAAGTGACCGCACGGGTTCCCATCAACATATAAAAGGCACACAGCATGGTATATATATATTTCTTTTCGGGGCCCAATTTGTATGGCCGCGTGTGAAATTACGTTACAAAGCGAACGTCGATTCGATGCTGTGTATCCAGGCGTACCGTCGAGAAAACATGACAGCGCACAGACCAACTAACACAACGTCTCGCCGGGCTTATCCAAGTGTAAGTCTACCTACTCACAGACGGGATTGCTAGCTACGGCGATATTGGTGTGCATATGTGTTGGTGTTAGTTGGGCGTGCACCACGAGGTACGTCAGTACGCGAGAGGCACATGAACTAAGACGGCATGTGACCGTGTGGTGTGATCGTAAACAACCCGAACGATCACTACTTATTAGTAGGTGGGTGTGTAGTGTGCGCGTTGGACACGCAACCCCCAAGGGAAAAAGGCACCGAGGGAACGGTATGTATATATTGGCCACGCAAACCCAAAACGAAAGGGTGCGGCCGAACGGGCAATAGTAGTATATGTATGAAGCACAAGCTACATGAATCAAGACATTCCCTAGGTGGGAGGGACACCTCCCACGCGGCTGCCGGCGATAAGTGCAACGCTAAAACGAACGACAACCTCAGAATAATTCGTGTCAACAAAAGGAAAGATCCTCAAAGCCTGAGGGAACCCAGCAACGAGCTAACAAAAGGCGCCCGGCCCCCCTCACTGCCCACACCTACTCGGGGCGGGAAGACGGAATGCAGAGCCTACGCAACTACTAAGGGCAACCGTTGGACCGGTGTCCGGCACGCCGACATTTGGAGCATATGGAGAACGCACAAGTCTTGTGATTGTGGTTGGCGTTCCTGCCCGCGGCCTTGCATTTTTCGCAAGTGGGGCCGCCCGCCACGGGATGGAGATGCTGCTGGGCGTCCTGGAGAGCGCCGTTAAACACGTCGATCTTGGACAGACCACGGTTACTCGGAAGCGATGCGCGTGCGCCCCCGCCCCCCCGTGGTCCCACTGCCTTGGCCTTGGACTTCCTGGCGACGCCGCCGCCAAGCGGAAGGGTAACAGATGGGTACTGCAGAGCGGCAACACTCTGTGCTACGCCGCTGGAAAAACCCTGCGGCGCGAGGCCCGCAGCGGCTCCAAGGCTGGGAGGGGAAGAAAACCCCCCACCGACCTGGAGAGAGGAGCCGCCGCCGGCCGCCGCGGCGGGCTTCAGCTGAGGACCCCCAGAGAGACCCAAGGCCTTCTGGATTGTGCGAGAGGTCTTCTGGTCGTCGTCTAGCGTGGACTTCGACACCCCACGCGAGTTGGGGAGCTTATCCGTGAATATCGCTAACGCGACAATGTCTCCGAACCGCCGGGCAATACATATCCCCCTCCACATGGTCTTCTCGAGGATGCGTTGG
>FN648592.1:116625-130902 GCA_000310025.1 Ectocarpus siliculosus | reverse complement strand
CGTTCCCAACCTCTACCTTCGATGTCTCTTCTTCTTTCTGGGCCCATGCGTCCACCTCCTTCTTAAACACTTGGTCAAAAGGTTCATTCTCCGAGGGCACTCCAAATCTCTTGGACCGTCCTGCTAGAACCTCCTTTTTTCCCTTCCCACTGCTGACTATTGTAGTCCACCGTCCTCGCCTCGCAATATTGCTACCCCTGTATCCCCCCCCTGCGCGATCTCCTTTACCATCCCACCAATCCCATTGCACACCTGCTCTACGTTCCCCTCCTGGCCTTCACGAGAGGGAAAAAAAAAAAAAACTCGTGTGTGTGACCCCGGCTGATGGGTCCAGAAAATGAATGTACCGAAGCAGGCACAGACTGACGTCCAGAATACATGGGACGACAAAGAGAGAGAGAGAGAGAGAGGGAGAGAGAGGGAGGGTAGAGGGACAACAGACAAAGTTGTAGGCAGGCAGAGGAACAGACTCAGGCAGGAGACAAGCCAAGGAGAGACGGGGACACACACTTGCGCGCGCGCGCAGATTCGAGAGAGACGGGAGACAGACAGAAAGGCAGGCCTCTATCCAACCCTTACCCTTCCCTTGCGCTCTTCATGGACGACGCCCCCCCCCCCCCGAACCGGCACTCGCAGGTCGGAGACAAGTTCTCCTCTCGCCACGGTCAGAAGGGTGTGTGCGGCATCATCGTTCCTCAGGAAGACATGCCCTTCGCAGACTCGGGTATCTGCCCCGACCTCATCATGAACCCTCACGGGTTCCCGTCCCGAATGACCGTGGGGAAGATGGTTGAGCTGGTCGCCGGAAAGGTGAAACCGCCGCGTGTAACGTTAGGTTTAGTTAGACCGCCAAATGTAGCGTTAGTCTTTTTTGTTGAAATGCGTGTGTGGTCTGTCTATTATTGTGGGGAGGAGCGGTCGTGTGAGTGGATTGAGCGTCTTGCGCTCTTGGCGCGCGCCAGAGTTATCGTGAAGAGAAGAGATCGTTCTTATATGACGCACAGCCTTATCGTGCAGGGGGGGGACTGCGTATCACCCCAGGGACAGCATGCGTTCAACGTCCAGTTAACTAGCACCTACCGGTAGTAGGGGATACACGACCTGACGTCGCGTGCAACCTGATGTCGCCTGCGACGTGTTAAAATACAAGTCGCCGTGGCGTCAGAAGTCTTTTTGGCTTGTTCCAGGAGGGGAAACCACGAACGGACCAACCTAGTCTAGAGAACGGACCAACCGGTGGTCGTCCTGCAAGGTCGTTTCGGCCTGTAGTCTCATCCCTTCGAGGATTGAAGGCATGTCATGTCCTTATGTAGCCAGACAGAGTCCATCTTTTCACGCCCCTCAAGTGCGCGGGGTGTCAGCCTGTTTTGGACGGTTGTGGCACGGCCTTTTCTTTTCCTTCCTCCTGTCATGCGTGTGCGGCTCGGCGAGGCGCGAGGGTCGGGCGGCGGCGAGTCTCTTGGGAGTGTGACCAATCGCGTTGTGGCACAGCAGCACAGTACAGCGGTGTTCCTCGGTTCCTGTCCCGTGTATGAAGCTTGCTCTCCCTCCGCCGGTCCGTCCTCCAGGCTGGGGTGCTGCACGGGCATCAGGCGTATGGCACGGCGTTCGGAGAGGAGCACGGTAGTGCTGATCGCGTCCACCTCTGTTGTCAGGTAAGACGTGAACAAAACATGCCGGGCCGTACAGGGTAACGATTTCGCCGAGAGTTAAGTCCACGCGGCAGAAGAGCGAGTAGAGCCGTGGTAAACGAGACCGATATCGCGTGTACGTTAAAACGCCGGTCGATTTGATCACCAAGAGGCGTGTTGATGAGGACCAAAGCAAACTTTTTGGTTTCTTTTCCCGCCACGAGATCGTGCGGAAATCATGCACTCTCACGTCCTGTTTAGGTTTTTTTTTGTGTTTTTTGTTTTTTTGTTTCTTGTATGGCATGCAGCGCAAGTGGAGCGCTTTGTTTTCATGCGCCATGATGCCATCCCTCACATTCATGGCATGTCGTGTTCGCGAAGACCCCCCCCCCCCCCTTCTCTTGCCGCCATCCGGGTTGGCTCATCATCATCATCATGGTCATCATTTGCCCAGCCTTTCTCTCCCTCAATCCCTCCCTCCTTCCGCACTCCCTTCCGCCGTAGGCTCTCGTGGAGCGAGGCTACAGCTACGTCGGGAAGGACATGCTCACCTCCGGCACCGGTGGAGAGCCCTTGATGAACTACATCTTCGCCGGACCAGTCTTTTACCAGAAGCTCAAGCACATGGTCATGGACAAGGTGTGTTTTAAGGGATTACTGCTGTTCTTTTGTTTGTCGATGGTGAAAATGGTGTGTTGGTGACTCATGCTTAATTGTCAAGGTAGTTCATTTGTGGGTTTGATCCTGACAGTTGGATATTTTATGTTGGTCATGAAGAGAATGTTTGTGTGCTTGATGGATACATGATGCAAGGTGTGTGCTGTTTCTTGATTTTATCTGATTGTTAACAGCAGGGTGTCTCGGTGTTTCGGTGTTTTTATTATATGAGGTTCACCATTACGGTGCTTGGTCAGGAATTCGACGTTAACGGCGCGCGGTTTTCGACGAGATGGTTTCTTTTTCCTTCTTGTTTTCGTTGATTTGACTCACCATGCTTTCATATTTTTTCAGGTAGTTTTTGTTGCTTTTCCCAATCGCCTTTATGATAGCCATTTTCGCCGTCGTTGTTGATTGACGATTTTGCTCTCAATAATGTCTGATTGTTCGATGATTTGGTTTAATGTTTTACAGCAGGTGACAGGTACATGTTGTTGGCTGGGTTTGTGCAGTTGTCTTGTTTTGGGTACGCATGCTGCTCCGATGGCCTTTTCGGTACATTTCGTTCGACGCCCTCGGGGTCCCACCTTCTTCGCCGCGGTACACCTGTTGACCGCGCTTGGCAACGAAGAACTCTTAACATCTCTACCTCTGCCCAGGGCATTCGGTAGCTATAAGAACGTCCGTCCCCCGCCGTACGGAGTAACCTCTGCCCAGGGCATTCGGTAGCTATAAGAACGTCCGTCCCCCGCCGTTCGGAGTAACCTCTGCCCAGGGCATTCGGTAGCTATAAGAACGTCCGTCCCCCGCCGTACGGAGTAACCTCTGCCCAGGGCATTCGGTAGCTATAAGAACGTCCGTCCCCCGCCGTACGGAGTGCCTACCACCCTTATTATTGCCGTCCCGGATTAATTCGATCCCTAACGTCCGTTCTTCCAGATGCACGCGAGAGCGAGGGGGCCCCGTGCCGTGCTGACGCGCCAGCCTACCGAGGGGAGGTCGAGGGACGGGGGGCTCCGGCTGGGAGAGATGGAGCGAGATTGTCTCATCGGCTACGGGGCCAGCGCGCTTATCATGGAGAGGCTCATGATCAGCAGCGACGCTTTCACGGCAAACGTGTGCCAGGGATGCGGCTTGCTTGGGTGAGCGATGGGGGTGCTCATGCGTTGCTTGCCTTTTGAGTAAGTTGACCGTTGACCATGTATCTTTTGTTACGAAACGGAGAGCCACTCCCAGAGGAACCTCCAACAACCGGGCGCGGTGAATATTTCTCTGAATTGCGGGCGAGGTGTCTATCAGGGTTGGTCTCGGGACGCACATCTAGACGTGTTTTTGCGCGCGTGTGGTCGACACGGACGGTGGATACACGGGAGGCATCAGTGCATAGAGGTTAATGATGTGTATAACTTACGTCTCTCCGATTGGACGAACGGATACAACGAGGGAGGCGCGAACGAGATCGATCACGTATACCAGCCAAGTAGGTGTCTCTGCGTGTTGCTCTTGTGTTGCACTTTTTACTCAACGCGTTCCTTTGTCAACACCACCTCCCCGCGGCAGGTACTCGGGATGGTGTCAAAACTGCCGCAGCCCGGAGAAGATGGCCGACATCCGACTACCGTACGCATGCAAGCTCCTCTTCCAGGTAACACCACCTACGGGTACGGTAGAAAACTTGACACCAGTATTATCGCATCTAGGACCGAGGCTCCCGTTCATAAAAACATACGGTCGAATCGGGTTGCGTCAATTAGTAGCGTTGGTTGGTAACAGTCGTAGGTGTTTGGCCTACATTGCAAGTCAATCCGATGAGCGCTGTGCGTATAGTAGTACAGTAGCATCACGGATGATGGCCACCGCGTCTGCTTAGGTTCCTCTCATTCTTGCTGTATCTACGTGGGCAAACCCAGACCTCTGTAATCGTGCCCTCTCTTGCGAGTCTTGTTATTCCGTCCGGTGAAAGTAGGTGGATGCTGCTCTTATGTTGGCCCGGTTGTGAAGTAACTACTGCTGTGGAGGCATCCTGCCTCTGACAGCCCTTACGACTAGAACCAGACGACCTGGTTGTGGCATGTCCCCCTCGTAGGAGTGCGCGGCTGTTTGCTGCTGATTCATTGCTGCTGCTGCTGCTGCTGCTGCTGTCTGTTTCTGCTCTTCGTTATTCTGCTGTTGAAACGGCCACGGCGTCCAAATGAATGCACGCGTGGCTATTTTCCCGCCGCGCGCACTACAGGAGCTCCAGAGCATGAACATCGTGCCCCGGCTTAAGCTTCAAGACTTCTAGCCTGGGAGCTGGGAGCCCGCCTGCCTACCTAGAAGGGTTCGGCGAACGCCGTTCTTGCTCGCAGACGGGATAGAGTCCCTGAATGGATGCACACGTTGAGCTCGTTTTGCGGTGGAGGACACCCCACAAGAGTTGGGGGGAAACGCTTGTGCTCGGTTGAGCTTTTGAGTCCGCGGTGTCAAGGACACGTTGGGTGATTCATCGGTTCTGGTTTTGCTTTTCTAAACGAGGGAAAAACACGATACGCGTATTTTTTTTCCTAAGGAATAATAAATGCACACACAGAAAGACTACCCATTGGAGATATACCCACAGTCGAACGAGGTGTGTTTCTTCTTACAAATACGTACTTCTAACAAATTACGTTAACTGGGCTAAACAGTGAGTGGCCCCAGTAGGAACGGGGTTGATTGACACTCGGCACTTGCTCGGCACCCCGCATCTAAGTTGATCTGCGGGAAAGCAAGCAAGCAAGACAGCCGGCAGACACCCTTTCGCCGTCCGCCGTGCATGGTTGTCATTTTCGCCACCCACTTGAGTGAAACCCGACACATTCAAAAGATGCTACTATATATGTGCTTTTCGATGAAAGTGTGGCGTGGCATCAGATTATTTCTGTTGTGCCGGTCGTAGAGGAGCACGACGCACGAACAAGGTGATACTTGTAGCTTTCCAAAGTCTGTGCTGTCCGGCGGTTGTTGAGAGATGAAGTGCGGCGTTAGTCTAGTTTGCGTAGACGGGCTGCTACATCTCGCTGGGAAGAAACAACAAGCGCTTCCATTCCATTCTCAGGACGCCATTTCTCTAACCTCGCCCTGCTGCGTGACTGGACTGCGGTACAAAGGGAAGGGTCGTAGGCAGCGTAGGAAGGGGAAGATATATACGGGGGCATTTTGGTCGTGTCCCCGGGGTTTGCATGGGATTCCTACAAGTTTCGCCGCATTTTTTCGTTCAAATCTGGGCGACGGCGGTGCTCGCCCACAACTCAAGCAGAGATCACAAGCAGCAAGAGAAAACCTCGCCAGACTTGAGCAAGAGAGCATCTTGACTGTCTCGACGAACGGAGAGATCTTACTATCCCGTGGTCGAACACCATAGAGCGTTTTCAGCACCACATCTGCGAGATCATATTTTGAGTCTCCGGCTACCTATACGGTATACAATACACAAAATCGTCAACAACAGCACGCGTACAGCATGCCAGGCGGTACCAGAAGCAGCAGCAGGAGGAAAGGAGGCGAGAGCGATCAGCGCACAGGTGAGGCCAAGAGGAATGATCTTGACCACGGTTGTGTCCACGGGCGTGTCTTCGTAGGTCAGCTCGTGTCGAGGGTGCGGTGAAGATGTACGAGGCGTCCCGGGTGATGCACCCTACAGTCTAGATATTTTCTCGAGTCGTTGCACAGAGCCAGCCTAGGGTCAGGCAACCCACGTAAACGATCACCATCGCGAGACATCGACGCCCCCTAGCCGCCCCAAGTCTGGTGAAGCGGCTGGTACAGACCACGCCGCCTTCATCCAGAAGTGCACGCTACGCGAAAGACGTCGTGTGAGACCTCAAGCCGCTGTCGACAGAACCCATCAAGCCGAAAGCACCGAAACCTCTGACCATCGACGAGAGAGGGAGAGAGACATGGCATGCACACCTCGGCTCCTGTCGGGCGTACACGAGACGAGCGATAGCCGAGCTTCATCTGGTCGCTATCCAGAGTGTTCATTCTAAGTTGTCGTAGAGGGTGGGGCGCTACGATTGAGTATAGCCGTGCTGTCCGTTCGTTGAGCACTTCCCTTTCGTGGGCGAGCACATAGAAAACTTTTCACTTGGACCAACTCGTTTTTGTTCGACCAGTTTGTACTTTTTCATCTGCAAGCGTGAGCGCACCGCTCTCGGCTACACAAGCCTCGCTCGTTCTGTGACCCCGTTTCAGGACGAGCTCCTGCTGCCGGTGTGTCTTCTCTCTTCCGTAGCCCGGACCACCTTTGGTTGTGTTTGCTTGTTTGGTCGTTTTTGGTGTTCCCACCAAGTTGCCTCCTCTTTCTTTTTTGATGACAACCCAACTTGGGCAACCTGATTTTTTTTCGTGTAGGACGTCGGCTTTCGGCTAGAACAAACCAGTACACAACAATCAGATGGCCCTGGTCCTCATGCTGAAATGATTGTCAATCGTGCCACCCGTGGAAACAGCTCAAGGTATTGTAGACTCGTCTGATGAGGAGGAGGAGGAAGGAACAAGGACGCACGGTGCCAATAGCTATACAACGTACGCCTCGATTGGGATAATATATCCTTGTTGCACCTATAATTGCAGGACAAAACCTGTTATTGCTGTAAGGCATCCGCCCGTACACGAAGTCGTCAGCTCCAGCTCCAGAACACAAAGAGTCGCTGCTGCCGATTGTTATTGTCCCTTCCAACCACGCGCGGCAGGAGTGTGAAACTGCATCGGCCAGGGACTGGACTAATGATCTGAGAGTCTGAGAGGTTAACAACGTATCCTTCTCTCCCCCCCCCGCCGCTCTCTACTCAATTTTCTCTGTGTAAGGCGGGGAGGCCATGACTAGCGGGGTGAAGCGGGCTACCCGAAACTCGGGTATTGGGATAGACGTCAACCTGTGGGATCTGCGAGACCTCCCTAAGACTAGCACCGTGAAGAGGGGTGAGTGAGGTGGAGGCCTCAAACAGATTGATGCAGTCGCGGTGATTGTAATTACATGGTTGCCTGGCGGCCCGGCAGCGGCAACGATGAACAACAGCCCGGACCCCCCCTCCCCAGTCAGGACCCCCTCCCCCCCTCGCTCCACGACCCACGCAGCGCCCAAGCTGAATTTGAAGGACTACACCGTGAGGCTGCCACGCGCATCAAGGGACCAGGACATGAAGCTTCTCCGCCGGACGGCAAGGGACATCGAGGGAGTCGGGGAATCGGACCCGGTCTACCCGTTGACCGGACCTGCGTGCATCACGAGGAAGGAAGCTGCCGCTGCGCTGCTAGCGCTGGGCGAAGAGCGCGACGACGCGATGGTGGCGGCGGCGAAGGCGGCAGTATCGGAGAGCGGCGACTGCGGTGCAGGCGCCAGGAGCACCATCGCAGACGGTAAGAACAAGCGCTACGGAATGAGCTGTGGTGCATGTAGGGGGGTGAAGGGAGGGAGTACGGTGCGGTGGTACCAAAGTGAGGGCACTCTTGGCTCTATTTGACTGTTGTAGAGGCATGAGAGGCGCTTCTGGTATTGGTAAGGTGTGGTTCGGAGAGACATACCGTGGTGTCTCTCGTGCGGTTAGTGTTTCTGGTATTGGTAAGGTGTGGTTCGGAGCGGACATACCGTGGTGTCTCTCGTGCGGTTAGTGTAGTGGCTAACCTCGAATTGCTCCCAAGAGTCGCACCCCCTTGCCCCTGGCTGGTTCAGGCTCAGGACTCGCAGCCTGTGACTGTACCTTCACTACCCCCTGCAGCTACATCTGGTTGCCTGACAGCGCCGTTTTTTCCGTTGCATACGCTGTGTTGAGGTAGGTTACGTGTCGGGGACACCACCTCCTGCACCCAACTAGATAGCAAAAGCTGGTACGCGAGACAACCACGTCGTGACAAACGCATCCTCACCCACACCACCCCGACCCACGTCCGTTCTTTGCCAGGCTCGATCCCCCTTGCAATGGGCATCAACCAGCCACTCCTGGCGGAAGCCGAAGCCGACGCCCGCTTGGCCAGCCCTGGCGTAAGCCGTAGCCTCACCACGGAAGACCAACGTAGCTCGCTGCCACACCCCGCGCAGCTCTACCACGCCCAGGGCAAGCCGGACTCGAGCGACGATGCCACCGGTGCCATGTCAGCTGCTGCGAAGATTGCCCCCGCTAGAGCCGGAGACGTGGCCGAGTTGGCGGCGGCGGCGGCGGCTAAGGTGTTCTCTCGTGGGGCGGCGGAGGGAGAACCGGTCTTGAAGAGAAGCTTGGCGACGGCCGTGGCCAACGACATCGCCAACAGCATGGAAGTGGCCGGCGGCGGGGGCAAGCGGTGCGACGGCGGCAGCAGCAGCGGCGGCAGCGGCAGCGGCAGCGGTGGCGGTGACGGCGTAGCAGGCGGAGGGGTTGGAGGAGGGCAAGGGCCGCGCTTCGAGCCCGAACACGGCGTCGGGGGATCGACTTCGTCAAACAGATACAAGCATGTGGTCCGCGATGGCGACGTCGGCGGGGACTCTTCGATGGTTGACCGACTGGGCAAGATCGCCTGTGTCTGGGGCAGCAGCACGGGACACCACGGGCAGGGAGGAGATGGCGGTGGGAAGGCGGGAGCCGGGTGCTACGGGAACGGAGGAGGGGCTAGCAGCGACCAGGCCGAAAGCGATGGAGCACACACCAGTGGCAGTCGCGGCTACAGCGGTGGCTACAGCGGCGGCTACAGCGGGGTCACTACATCCGATGACAACGACAGCAGCAGCGGCGGTGATGGAAACGGTTTCATCATGACCAGCAGCAGAAGCAGCAGCAGCAGCAGCAGCAGCGGCGGCGGCGGCCACGCAGGATACAGCCGTGCTTTGCACCACAAGAGTCGCCCAGACGAAAGCAACGGTTGCGACGGGTCATCGAGCGCATCTTCGCCCTCCTCACCGTCTCGCGATAGCTGCCTGGGGAAGCAGAAGAGGGAGAACAGCAACGACGACGGGGGCGGTGGGGCTAACGTCATCAGCAAAAGGGCGAAGACTGGGGGCCGCTACTGCTCCTACAGCGGCGGCAGCGGCGGCAGCGGAGCCACCACCTCGGACGGCAACGACAGCAGCGGCGGCAGCGGCGGCTGCGGAGGGGGGATCATTTCCGCGAGCAGCAACAGCAGCAGCACCGGCGGCGGCATCGCCTGGGACAACACCATGGACGACGCCGGTGGATGCGACGTGTCATCGAGCGAGCCCTCGCCGCCCTCGCCGTCTTTCGACAGCAGCAGCTTCGGGAAGCGGAAGAGGGGCCACAACGACAACGACGACGACGACACGGTCGATGGGAGTGGCTGCGTGGACGTCAACAAGGCGTCCGGCGATGACGGCGCCAGCGAGCGTTGTGCTAAGCGCGTCCGGCAGGCGGCTGGCGGACAGTCCCGGCAACTCCGAGGGTCGCGTGACCGCAGTGGAAAGTAAAGCACCCCGCACGAAGGAGATGCCGGGTGAGCGTCACTTCGTTGGAAGAGTTGTGAACGAATTGAAGTATGATGTAAATTCTCCCTACGGTGGATGAAAATATCTTCGTGTTTCGCCCAAGCACAGACCCTGTTCACTTGTAGACCCCGTGCGCAAGGCAACACCCTGCAAAGCAGCGTCTGACCCACCGCAATCTTCCCACGTCCCTGTTTCTCGCTCCCCCTCCTGTGACGCGACGCTATGCTCCCTCCCCCATCACACTCTGCTTTCGTCCCAGGAGCAGTGCAACCGACTGCTTGACCTGTCGCACGTTCAAGTGCTGTCTCTGGTGGATGGGATTCGATGGGTGGGTGCCATGCTGATATGGATAGCACCGCGAAGCACCAAGCGTTGGAGCGTTGAGTGGTGGGTGTGGCGGGGCATTCAACTGTTGGTGACGGTTTTTTCTGTTCATTTACTTTGGCAAGGGTTTAGTGTAATAAGCAAGACAAACGCACGTCACGTTGTGGTTTGTTTGTACTGCTACACTCTCTCCTGGTATACGGCGTAGCTTTCTGCACCAAGGCCTAGACGCAATGCCTGCACCGGGCATTTTCAGCACATGCAAGCGGCATTGTAGCGCGTGCCAAGCTCGTGTCCATGTGTGCCACGGCCGGGATGGGCTACGGTTATGTTCACACCATTTAACACATGTTCTTGTTTAACACATGTTCTGTAATGTGTGTCAGCCATCATTTACTTGTAGTAGGGTAGCCTTAACGTTAAGCTCGAAACCGCCTCTCGTCTGTAACTAGCTTATCATCCATGGGCGGGCATGGATGAGTAAATCAGGAAAAACGGAGTGCTTGTACCTCTCATGACTTTCCATGGCGGCATCATTCTACGCTTGAGGACTGGTTGGATTCCGTGCGGCCCTCTCTGCAGCTGCTTGCAGTGGTGTCGCCTATTTGGCAACCAACCACGACTGTTTTGGAGCTTCCCCCCCGGGCTGTCTGAAAATACTGTTTGTTTGTTTGTGTCGTCGGTGTTTTGCGGTGTGCTGAAAGTACCTGTGTGGCTCGATTATTTTGTTGCTGTGCGTTCTTAATCTTAAGTGAGCCTTGCATAACCCACCCCATCACTGACTCTATTTCGGAGCTTCCCTTGAACAGAGAAATAGTCAAGGTGGCTGTGGCTCAGTTCGGGAATCAATCGTTTTTTTTACGGCGGCATTCCTGCCGCGCTGTCTAACAAATGTGAGTTCGTTGGAAACAGCACATTCATTCTATGATCTTGTTGAGTTTTAGGGATGGATGTAAAGAGTGTTGTTGTTGTTGTTGTGAAGGGATCGTCTGTCTGTGGTGTACAGATTGAAGTAGGCTCTGCGTACAACTATGTATGTATGTCTTGCATGCTTCTCGAAACGGGTCGCCGTATTTTCCATTGAAGTTTTTGAGACATCACAGTAGTAATGTAGACTATGTATGTGTCTATAATTAATGTTGATCGTTTTGGGGGGAAGGATTATTTGTCCCAACAGAGCCGTGCTGTGTGGCTAGAGTGTTGTTGTAATGAGGTCGAGGCTAGAGTGTTGTAATGAGGTCGAGGCTAGAGTGTTGTAATGAGGTCGAGGCTAGAGTGTTGTTGTAATGAGGTCGAGGCTAGAGTGTTGTAATGAGGTTGAGGCTAGAGTGTTGTTGTAATGAGGTCGAGGCTAGAGTGTTGTAATGAGGTCGAGGCTAGAGTGTTGTAATGAGGTCGAGGACCCGTGATGAGACGATGATCGTTTGAACCAAAAGAATATGCCGATAGAGCGGGATAACATTGAATGATGAATGTTACGTTCTCAATGTCGTAGTTTTTTTGTCGTAATCCATTCACTCATTCATCACTCACTCACGTGCCAGCGTAGGCGACCTTTCGTTGCAACGCGGTCTGTTTGTCTCTGCGTGATGTCTGCCGTGTTTGTACGTTATAGTAATAATGTGTGTGTGGTCTTTCACTCGTTCGTTCGTTCGTCGTGTCGTCCGTGACTAATCTCTTGATTGGGAAGGAGGGGTTCCCCGTGCCGTCGGAATGACATCACCCGGTACCGTAGGACTCGCTTGTTGTTGTGTTATCGCTCGTATGCAAGCAGCGTGCGTAGTAATTTTGGTTCTTCTTATGGGCGGGGCGACGGGAAAGAAATCAGTATACTACGACGACAACAATTAATTTTCATTGGCAATATTACAACGATAATCCATCCATCCGTGGAGGAGGGTGAGGGATTGATTGTTATTGTTTTGTTTTCGTTCAGCGTGAGTAGGTCAGGTGTAAAAACGCGAGGCTTCGGATGGATGGATGGATGTAAACGGCGTGAGTGAGGAAATATTATTACAGAACCGGGGCCGGCGGCTGTCCCACTGCTCGTAGGAGCACCATGAACAAACGACGATCGTTGGTTGGCTTGGGTGTGTTTTCTATTGACATGATGATGATGATGATGAGTGGATATTATATATATATCTCCCTCCCAAGAATTACTTGTTGCTATTAGGTGGTACACTGTATCATAAGAAGACAAGAATGTTTTATGTATGTTGTATCCCTTCGCCTTGGTTGGGATAAATTTGATTCTCGGAGGGGAGGAGGGAGGTGAGGGGTTGGGGTGGGGTTGCTCGAGACTGCTGTGTCGAACGGAGTTATTGCGGCGGAAGACCCAGATTTTTTTTAGTTGTTGTTTCGATAACAACGGATGGATGGATGTCATGACGAAAGGGTGGGTGGGTGTGGTGCTCTCTCTCTTCTTTTGTCCGCGGACATCGCGATGATACGTATTATTGTAGTTCTAGCACCATTCGGGAGCCAGTAGTAGTAGGTTGTCGAGAAGAAGGGAGACAGACAGACAGACCCAGTTTTTGTTTTTTTTCGATAGCGATCTCCTGGTGGGCGGAAAAGGGTGGGTGGTGGTGGGTGGGTCGGGTATACAACAAGTAGTGCTCTCTCTCTTTTTTTTGTCCGCGGGCGTCTGTCTGTGTAGTTCTGGGACCACTTGCGGGAGCCTGTAGTAGTACTGTGTTAGTTTGTGGCGACGGAAGTCCCATTTTTTTTCGGGGGTTCTTCGACAGCAAATCTCCTGAGGGTGGGTGTGGGTGTGGGTGTGTGGTGCTCTCTCTTCATGGCGTCGTAGTAGTTAGTATTCTTTGCGGCACCAGGGATCAGTGTAAGTGTTTAAGGCGAGACATGAGATGCAGTCCACCGACCGACCTGTGATTTATTTTTCACCTCCGGAAGATAAGTCCTATTTGCTGGGCTCCCTGGAAGCAAGGTCAGTCGTCCCATTTTGGGCGGCAGAGCATTGGTCCCGACACCAAACGGTCGTTGCCTCACCAACCATCGTCAGCGTACCTCGTGCCTCGTGTTCTTATAAACGAACGACACAACCCGACAAGAAAGACGATGAGATGCATCATGTATAGAACTTTATTGGGAAGAAAAGCCACTCAGTTGTACCATCACCGCAAAAAACTTACTCCCGTCCACGATTTACTACGTTCTACTACGTGGGGGATCGAAGTTCAAGAATCCAAGGAAAATGAACGCAAAACGAAGACAAATACGGGGCGCATTACCTACCCGCCACATCCACGGAGTCCCCATCCCCGATCTCTTGCTGGTTACAACCTCCTGAAACGGTCACCAGAGGAAGCTTTAGGCCCATGCAGAAACAACATGGGCTGGCCAAAAGAAAAAAACAATCCTGTGCTGTTTGGTTGTAGCCAAGTGTCAATCCTGTGCTGTTTGGTTGTAGCCAAGTGTCTACCCCCCATAGCCAAACTTAAGTGGCACTGACGAGGACCAGCAAGAGACGTCATTTGACGTCCGAGATGCGCGACTTTTTCTATGCTACGCGAAGACGTCTAGAGGACAAACTGGACAAAAAACATCCGCGCAGGGGGGGTGTAAGCGCGGCACACATCGATACGAAGAAAAACAGGGAAAACACGAAAGAAACCGTTCCCGCTGTCACAAAAAAATGCAGGACAAACAACACGTCGTGTCGAGGATCACATCTAAAATCTGCAGACAGACGGGAGTGGTATGCATACATGCAACCAAGGATTGAATTGCGAGTCTTTCTCAAGATTCATGGCTACCCGAGCCTATCAAACGGCGGTTCGCGTGCGCGAAAGAGAGAGACACACAAGACATGCATTACGCAGCCGTATCTCCTCAAGCTCAAGCTGCTCCTTGTCTTTCGCCCGACCACCTATTAGGAAACATGTCCTCGTTAGTTATTAAGTCAGGCCACAACTACTACTCTACGGCCCCTCCCGATCCCCCTGGTCAACTCTCCGCCCATGCGGAAACGGACGGACGGCTATATTATGCGAGGCCAACCCAACGGATGCGCAGGCCTCCCTTTTTCGCTCGTCGTTAAGACTTCGCTCCACGGCGACGTGAGCTAGGGCTTGCAGTTCTGGAACCACCGGGTGGTCTCGATGTCCTGCTGGGGAGGCTTCACGTCGAAGGGGCACTCGCTGCCCTCCTCGAAGCTCTTGGCGGCATCGCCGCGGAAGGCCTTGTCGCTGCCGCTGATGGTGTTCTGGCAAATCT
>FN648592.1:88110-113776 GCA_000310025.1 Ectocarpus siliculosus | reverse complement strand
AAAAGGCCAAAAGGGGGGGGGGGGGGGGGGGGGGGTTGAATCGGTGCTACTTGTAAGCTTGAGATAAGATAACACGGGTAAAAATCGCCAGGAGAAAGGTGGAGCAGAGGTCGCGGTACGGGTACTGCCTTTCTGCTGCCTGTTCAAAAATAAATTGAGGAGTATAGGAGGACGAGTCCCGACACAGAAGTCTAACCTGAATTCTAACACCATCACCAACCATGACGTACCCGGGACTTGAAAGCCTCGTGGTAGGTGCCAGCCTCGATCAGGATCGTGGTGCCAGGGGAGGCAGCGTCGAGAGCAGCCTGTTTTTTTTTTAAGATACCACGTACAAGGAACAGAGGGAGGAGCAAAAACAGACGAAGGGGGTTGGTTGAGAAACGCATAACCTCTTTTATGTTTCTCCATCTTTCAGCCGCTGGCGCCAGGAGAAGAGTGGCATATTTACCCACAAGGAAGGCACGGGGCATACAACTGCTGTAATTAAGGAATAATAAAAACACACACAGAAAGACTCTACCCATTCGAGATATACCCACAGTCGAACGGGATGTGGTGGAGCTGTAATGTTTTACCGCCTGTGTCTTGTGCATGGATAAAACGCACACCCCATTCCCTTCTCGTTACCGTTGGAGTCACTGCCTGCTACAATAGAACATATTCATCATTTTGTTCCCCACTTGCGACACACCCCTCAAGTCCAGTGAAAATACGCACGATAAATGTACCCCGGCAAAGTATTTCACTCCAGATAAATTTAAGTATGGTACTGATGATGCAACATCTTGCTGAAGTATATTTCATCCAGCTGGCGGGGTCACGACGTTACGACCGTTCGTTGGGTTGTGTTGGATACTGGATACTAGGATTCACCGCCGTCGGACGACGATATTTTGTTTCATCTCTGTAACAGAAGAACTACAAGTGAAACAGAGGCGCGAAAGGCAGGCAGCAGGCAAGTGGAAACAGGCGCGGCAAGCAGTGTCTCGATACTTTGAACCGGATCAAACGATGCCAGCAATGGCGTCCAGAACAAAGCAGCATTGTTATCAGCTAGATGTCGTTCTGTGCAACCAGCATTTGTTCTGGAAGTGTACGCTGGACACTAGACACTAGACACTAGACATAACACTACGACACTACTGCTGTAGACACCAGCAGACCAAGCACGCCAGAGCAAAAAAATTCAAGGGAGAGAAAACATCGAGGTGGGAGATTGTTCCTGCAGAAATCAATCATCAAGATGTGGGGCTGAGAAAACCATCCGAAACAGCTGTTGCTGCTCTCTTTGCCACAAAAAGCCAGATGATGGATCAAACTTCCCGTATGAAGCAAAAGCCAGGACGCTTTCTCGTGTACTGGTACAGATCACTGTCAAGAGAAGGCGGGAATTACATGTAGCTTCTCAACGGCGGGTGAAAATGATGGCAGTTGTAGAATTTTTATAGCATTTTTGTATGCGCTGGCGGATGAAAGACGGTCCGCCGTCTCTTGAACTTAGGGCACGCGCACGATCACTGCTGCCGCGGTGCAGCTGCTGCCTTGTGGTTTCTATCTCACGAAAATAAACTTAGTACAGTTTATGCATACACGCGGGCGCTATACCCCCGGCGCGAGGGGATGACAGTCGTAATGCGCGCTGCTGTGGTGTGGGACGTTCAAGCGCGCTTGGCACGCGGCCGTCGCTTGCGTTTGACAGAAGGCGGAAAGAACAAAGGCAAAATGGGTGATCATGAGAGAGCCCGCTCTCTTTCGAACACCAAAAAAAAAAAATGGGGTTGGTTGAAGATGCGCGGCAACCGGGAGAGCAAAGGGTGTCCCACACGGGATCTCGCCTTTGGCAGGCGCTTCGCGCGCACGCCCTACCCTGACTTGCTGGCAACCAAGCCGCGGCACACAGCAGCACGAAACACACACACATCCACACGCGCTGCACGTACACGCACAGCAGTGCACACGCAGAATCCCGGACAAACGAAGAATTCTTACATGCATGTATGTGCTGCCTGACCCCCACGTGTCTCTGCATATCCGTTGGTTAACATGTCTCTTTGTTCCAAACCCAAATTCATCAACCACAAGGAACGAACCTGGATGGACTCTCCCTCCTTGACCGTCACAGTGCCGCCAGAGCCGGCGTTGTGGCCGCTGCTGTGGTGAGGCTGCTGCGGCTGCTGCGGCTGCTGCGGCTGCTGGGGCTGCTGGGGCTGCTGCGGCTGGTTGTCTGCGATCTTCTGGAGCCTGATGCGCTCCGCCTCGTCCTTCCTCCGCTGTTCCTCGATCTTGGCCTGCTCGGAGTTCTGGTCCGCCTGCTGGTGGCCCTGCCCGCCGTGGCCTTGGCCGCCGTGGCCGCCCGCGGCGTGGGGGTTCTCGTTGTTGTGGTCGACCTCCATGGGGGTGGTGTGGCTGGGAGCGTGCTGCTGCTGCTGCTGCTGCTGCTGCTGCTGCTGCTGCTGCTGCTGCTGCTGTTGTTGTTGCTGCTGCTGCTGTTGCTGCTGGTTGTGCTTCCCGTGGCCCGCCGCCGCCGCCGCTCCGGCTGCACCCGCTCCCGCTGCGGCAGCACCGGCGGCAGCGCCAGCCCCGTGCTTGCCGTGCTGGGGCCTGCCGTGACCGGGGGCCTCGTGCTCGTCTTCATCCTTGCGGCCGTGCTGGGGCCGACCGTGCTGGGGCCTGCCGTGGCCAGGAGCCTCGTGCTCCTCCTCGTCGTTCTTGCGGCCGGGGCGGCCATGGGGCCTGCCGTGGCCGGGAGCATCGTGCTCCTCCTCCTCGTCATTCTTGCGGCCGGGGCGGCCGTGCGGGCGGCCAGGCTTGCCTTCCTCCTCTTCCTCCTCGTCGTCCTTCTTGTGTCCGGGGCGACCGTGCGGGCGGCCAGGCTTGCCTTCCTCCTCCTCCTCGTCCTGCTTGCGGCCGGGGCGGCCGTGCGGGCGGCCAGGCTTGCCTTCCTCCTCTTCCTCGTCGTCCTTCTTGCGGCCGGGGCGGCCGTGCGGGCGGCCAGGCCTGCCTTCCTCCTCCTCCTCCTCGTCCTTCTTACGGCCGGGGCGGCCGTGTGGGCGGCCAGGCTTGCCTTCTTCCTCCTCCTCGTCGGCGGATCCTTCGTTCTTGCGGCCGGGGCGCCTCCGCCCCCCGGGCCTCTTGGATTCTTCCTCCTCATCGGTGTCGGGGTCGCTGTCCCTCTTGCCAGGGCGGCGGCGGCGTCCACCGGGCCTCTTCTTGCCCTCCTCGTCGTCCTCCTCCTCGTCGGCGGAGCCGTCGTTCTTGCGGCCGGGGCGCCTGCGCCCTCCGGGCCTCTTGGATTCCTCCTCCTCGTCGGTGTCAGGATCGCTGTCCCTCTTGCCAGGGCGGCGGCGGCGTCCGGCCTTCTTCTTGGCCTCCTCCTCCTCTTGTTGCTTCTTCTTCTTCTCCTCCTCAGAGTCCGAGTCCTTTCCGAATCCGAAGACCATGGTTGCTTTGCTGAAGGGGTTGCTGGTTTTGTTTTCGGAGAAGGAGGGTTGAGAGAGGGAAGGTGGGTTGTGAGCTCGGGGGGGGGCGGGGCGGGGGCAGCAGCTGGCTCCACAAGCAGCTGGCTGGCTTCTTGCTCTCGCATCATGTGTCCACAATGTTGTGCCGCTAATTCTCTTTTTTTCAATTTTGGCGGGAACTTCTCGAATTCCATGTTCAATCCACGTGTCCCTTCCGAGACGCCTGATTGGCTGTTCGATGGAACATCACTAGCGAACTTGACTCACAATATTTAACAGTCACTTTTTGAATTTTTGAATTTTTGAATTTCGGGGTCTCTGTCTGATTATTTTAGAACCCAACCCGCCCACCTCTGTTTGATGTTTGATGGACGCTTGATGAGCGGGGCTTCAACGAGCTGAGAGCTGAGCCCGTGCTCCTGTCCAAACGCTTGTGGTTCGATTGCATCACATACAAAAGATCTGTGTTGAGGGATGGAGTGAGCGAGGCACGGGCGTTACCTTGATTGCCAGCACATATTGCCAGAGGATGCTCGAAGGAATTTCATCATATATTTATGTGTTCTTATATTTCTCATCTTCTTGCGTGTGTCGAGAGAATTATTGGACGAATGAATGTGGTCTGTACCCCCTCTCTCGCTGCGGATGAATGATGATGATGGTATGATGATGCAAGCACGCGGAGGAAACAAACGCGTACACCGGTGGCCAGAGGCAGGTTGTGGATAGGTTGGGGCACCGATCACAACCTGTGGGGGGGCAGGTTGTGGGGATGTTGCAGTCCACAGCAGTGTGCAGATTTTCCCGCATCTCGGAGAGTGGCGGTATTCCAACCAACATAGCGGATAGCAAGCCGAAAGAAAAAATGGGTTCAAGGATGAAGTTGGCCTCCCAACCTCCCCCCAGGTTGTAGTTGGTGCCCAACCTGCCTCTCTGGCCACCAGTGTAGGCATGGAGTCTCGAGGAACCACGAAAAGTCTAACATAACCCTACCGACGACAAACAAAAAGCTTGTTGGTGATTACTTTCCTGTCGAATGCAGAGACCATTCGCTTTCTCTCTTCTCGCAGTCAGGTAGACGACTGCTGCTACGGGAGACGGCTGTAGTAGACTAATGTATTCATGGGTAATCGGTGTGCATTGTGGGCATAATAATAACCAACGGGCAGGAGCAGACTGCTGTATCCGCATCAGTCATAACGGTCTTGTGACCGTACGTATTGAATTTCGCATACTTCTACCAGTGGTCTACTGCTGCTGTAGATACAGTTGTCTACAGCACCACAGTTATCCCCCCCTCGGCGTTGTTGATGATGACAATGAATGAATGATGATGATGCGGTGCGAAGGGAGTCTCTCTCGTTAACTATGTGTAGTAGCTCGACCAACAAACTCGGCTCGTCCGTGCGCGATTGGCCTGTTCTAGCTTCTTCGCTACAAATTGAACGAATACAGAGGAAACAAACGCGCCAGCCACAACTCGCTTTTCAGAACACCTAACCGTGGTTGGCTGTATCCATCCATCGTCTGTTCAGTGAAGTACGTTACGAGGAACTCGGCTTCGAGGGTTGGAAGTTCTCGAAATAATGAGATTTTGGGAACCTTTTCTGTGTTGTATCTTGCATTTAAAAGACATATATAGTCTCTCTCCGTTGAGTTCCCAACGGAGGAATGCCAAGCGAGCATCGGGCCAAACAAGAGGTTCTTCGAGGGGTGGGGGGGCGTTTTCTATGAACGTAACCGTATCATTGCAGCAGCAGCGTAGTAAGATACTACGGGGCCTGCCGTGAAGCACCACCACCCCGCAGGTCGTCGCATAAGACGCCACGTCCCCTGAGCCGAGTTTCAGAGCTCTCGACTATAATGATATTAATAACAATATTCCACGACCGACGAACGAGGAGGATGCAAAAACAAATGGCACGCATGTATCATACGCACATGTTTTTGGAAAGCTCTCAGCGAGCGAGACGGTTCCAACGCCGCCGTTTCCGCACCACCACCGTCACTTTGTGTGCCGCAGCGATCGACCCGTCTTTCAAAACAGGTCCAACGGGTGTGGAATCTCTTGCGACCTACTTTACAGTATAAGAGAAGAGTACAATAGTACTCCATCGTCTCTACTCTCTCTGCCTCATCATTTGAACTGCTGTAGACCTTCTTGCTTGGAAGACAGGCCAACAAGGACAGACAACGAACGGCGTTCGATGAAAAATAAACACCGCCCCCTTTCTCCTAGGCTCTTGGTTTCGGGGACACTTTCGATGTCTCACGTTTGATTCAGAGATGCTAGTAACACGGGGTCTTGAACAAAAGTACCTCATGTGTTCGTCATGTTCAACGCAGGCAAGCCTGTTCGTCGTCAACAAGGACTGCACCGTTCCATAGTCAGTCCTCGTACGGAGACACGGGCACCATCAAGCTCCATCAGAATCAGAGTGTTTAACGCGGAAAAACGCCAACAAAATCAGCATACATAGCGGAGACAACAACAGGACGCGTCACGGCACACAAAAGCAACTACAGTAGCAAAATATAGTTTCGCCAATCTCTCCTGTAAAAGACTAGATCCAAAGACTAGCTGTCGGCCCGCGCTACAAACATACCTCAAGTGAGTAGCACTTTTTCTGACAGCCCCCCCCCCCCCCCCCATCCAGCCCATCCTCACACCTCGTGGACGTATACCTGCCACGAACGAATTCTCTCTGTGTACACCAACAAACGAGCTTCGACATGAATCACGATTGGGTTCCATCGCCCCCAGCATGCATGCCCCTTTGCAAATCCTCTACTCCGAGCGCCTCGCGGACGGTCTGCCAGTAAACCGCGAAAACGGACGACCGTTCGAACGAATCGATTGGTGCCACCACCGCCATGGCTGATACATAATGCAGGGGGCACAAGCCGTCCTCGGCCTCAAATCTGTCTCTCTCTCCAAATCGACGGACCGGCACACCCTCTTTTTTATCTATGCAGACGGCGTGAACAAACCAAATCCTAGGCGCTGTTGTGTCTGTACGTACTGCCCGCAGCCTTCGGAAAGCCGACAGATCGTGAACAAAGTCCCTCCGATGCTCTCCTCGGGATTTGCCTTGTAGAAACCAGACATAATTTCTCCGCTCCGTCACACTTGCAGTCTATGAGAACTTAAAGGAACGACGCACATTGATAGATAGGCGAACCTCTCTCCCATGTTATCTCTCCCATCTTATCTCTCCGACCTCCCTGCCCTGCCACCGCTCCTAAGAGCGCCCCAACATCAGCCGAACAAAAACACATGACTCGATGGGTCGGGGGCACCGCGGGAAGAATGCCCCCCCCCCCTCGCACAACCACCGGCAGGCCGCTGGCTTTACGTTCCCGCTTCGTGCCCGGCTTCAAGCGCGGCAATCGATTCGTGCAGCTCGATTATCCGTCGAGCGTTCTCCGCGTGCAGGCGCTCCACCAGGCTCCCGTCCAAAACGGCGCAGCCTTCCCCCCTCGCAGCCGCCTCCTCGTGCGCCTGGCAGGGGCACGAGCACCAACAGAAACGGGGGGGCGGCGGCGGCCGCGGTGGCGGCGGCACTCCTGTATAATTGTTTTGTTTGGCCTATCATAGTTCGTACGTCCCTATGCCATAACTTTTGCCAATGGGAAAGAAGTGGGTGTAGTGGCGGGGTGTTATTTAGGGGGTCCGCAAGACGAGACCACCCACGAAGTCGACATGTACAATATGTATTCTCGGGGTAGATGTGCTATCAGCAAACAGAGCGGGCTACAGGAATATGAACATTACAGGTGTCTTCGACTTAACGCCAATTTTTCGATCGCCAACCTTACCCCCAAGCTCACCTCCACCACCCTGTAGGCCTGCTCTACTTCGCTGGCGTTGGGGCCGAAAAACCAGTTCGCGACAGCCACCTGAGATGCCAACGAACGAACCCGCCATGGTGCAAGGGCTAAGGGTGTGACGAGGGTCACGACGACCCCATGTGAGATACACAGCGACGGCGGGGCAAAATGATGCGCCACAGCGGTTCTTGTGTAGAATCAATACGCAGGCCGTCTTCGTGTGCGACAGTGAGACGTGTTGGTGTTTTATTATTGTGCAGGTGTCCGGCGGATAGCAAGTACCACTCGCGAGGCGGGTGTTTCAGTGTCTGATGGAATACAGGGTACGAAGTGCCTGGGGAACACGGCTCACACGCCCAACGTGGACGACAGACGAAGTGTGCGTGTGAACGGGCAGGAGAGAGAGAGAGGGAGGGAGAGAGAGCCCACCATATACACAAAAGCTGAAGCACTCCTGGCACACATGCATAATCGCACCGGAAAACATGAGAGTGTGAATGGTTGAATGAAACAGTACAACCTGTGCAAAAAAAAAACAGGCGTACACACGAAGAAACAGAGGGAGAAAAGTGCTTAGGGCACTATCTCTGAAAACTCAAATGAGTGTGCTTTATTCCGTGTCAAGCTTTCGAGGTATCGACAAATTGTTTTTGAGGCACTTTGCTATCGGTCGGAGATAGCCTTGAAGGGGTGGCCACAAACTGCGAACCTCCGATCACTGGGACTTTGCTCGTCCCTTGAGGAAAGGACATTGTTCTAAAGCAGTACAAATATCATCATGCATGCTGCGGGTCCCCTCTTCCTTTCTCGCTCCGTCGAGAGTCCCTTTCAGCGGTTCCTCACGTAGGAAGACAGGTTTGGGGACCCGTGGGACTCGCCTATACCATTGCCAAAGGTCGAGGCTGTTCGTTCATACGTACGATCCTGGTCTTATCATCTCTTTTCGTAATCTCCCAGACGTTTTTCTTGAGGTACACCGGGTCCAAAAGCTCGCCGTTTGGGCCCCTGAGCACCCTCGCAACATCCTTCCGGGTAGGAAGAACCTCTTTTCGCGTGCGCGGCCCATGGTACCAAACGCACAAGCTCCACCACCAAATACACACACTCAGAAACCCATACCGCCGTGACCAAACGCCCGACGCAACAGCACCGCATCATATCTACAGAACGGTGACCGCCGAACGAGAGCCAAAAGCGACAGGAGGGAGAGGAGAGAGCTCACCGTGCTGGGGTGGATCAGCGTCTTGCCGTCCATGCCCATATCCCTGCCCTGCCTGCACGCACGCTCGAAGCCCTCAGCGTCCGTCATGTCCAGGTGAACGCCGTCGAGGCAGCGCAGGCCGTACGTACGCGCCGCCAAGATGCAGCGGGACAGGCTGGGGCGCAGAGACGACGCGAGAATAAAAAAAAAAGTTAAAACGGTTACCCCCGAAACGATACGAGGAACCAGGTGACGGCGGTTTTACTCGGTTTTACTCGCGAAAGGACAAGGTGGTTACCGCCGGAAACGACACGAGGAGGAGGTCACAGCGGTTACAACCTGAAGGTCTGGTGTGGTGTGTGACTCCTAAGCCTCAAGAGCAAAAACCCCGACGGTTTTGGGCCGTTCCTCCTCCACCCTGCACAATCTCGATGTTCCCGGAGCAACATCATCAACCCCCTCTTGGGTGAATCGGTGGGGCACGGGACGCGCATTTGAGGGGATGCGGTAGATCTTCGCGCGCGCTTGCTCTGGATGGTGTGCATCGTACTCTTCGCTTTGCCCTTTCACCTTGGATGGTGTGTACGTATGTACCACCCATGGCTCCACGAAACTCATCGCACGCGCCACCCTTTCACAAAACCCCAATCAATGAGGGCATGCCACGGTCAAAAACAACGACACCCTGAAACAAACACGCCGGTTTCCCACTGTAACTCCCCCCCAAGAAGCGCCCGTATTCCCCCAAAGAATGACCGACTGCGCGTTTCGGCAGCTCTGAAGACTACACATACCGGCCAGAAACGTTCCGGGCGGCAGCACCAACCACCCACCTGTAAAGAAGCGGGGTGCGGTCGGGCGTGTGGTTCGCCTGCAGATCTCTTGTCAGGTCTGACGTGCCCAGCACCAGGCACGACACGGTCTCGTGCGCGGAAGCGATCTCGTTGGCTCTTGTCACGCCAAGAGGGGTCTCGATCATGCACCTGTGTTGCACACCATCCAGTCGTTCGAATGGACAGGCCAAAGAAGTACGCAAGTATTCTAAGAGATGGGTGAACGGAGAGGTGCCCCCAGGGGTCAGGAGTCCAGGGTCGGTGAAGAACACGACACACGAAAAAAAAAAAAAAAAGGTACTTGCTAAGATGTCGCCACCTTGCTGCTGTTGCTGCGAGCATGCAAGCGAATCCAGAGAAACCCCGAGGGAGGCGGAGGCTTGAGTACTACCAATCATGTCCACAATTTCAATAGAATCAGACCCAAAACCTGCGTGCATGTCCCCAAGCACACGCACACAGGCGAGGAAATCGAACGGGAGGGTTTCACAGTGCGCAAATCTTTGATACCTGAACCCTTGAATCAGCATCGCAAATACCAAGCAACGTGTACATGGTCATGGCGACGAAGCCACAGCAGCAGCTAGATAACACAACTAGCATTCGCACGATGTATGCAGTCTACCACAAACACTATTCCGCCGCCTCTTTGTGGAGCACCCTTGCCGCGGAGACAGACTCCGCGTTCCAAAACAAGCGAGCAGCCTTCTCGACCCCAGAATGCTCACCACAAGTCGGTGTCTTTGGCTCCGTGATGACGGAGGAGATCCGCCACCCGTTTTACGTCCGCCGCACTTTCCACCTTCAAGCCAAGCGTTGAAAACGGCGCACACGCATGGGTAGGTGGGACGGTTAAGGCTTTGAAGTAAAAGGCAGGCAGCGGCCACGCCGCTGAATTGAACACTGCGGTGGAAGCAAGGCCATACGACACAAAAACCTGGCACAACAGCAGTTGAGCATGTGCTTGCAAAAGCGTAGGTCTGATAAAAGAATAGTTGCGCGAAGTATATACGCGATTCGCACCTTCGGTATGACGACGGCGTCAACTGTAAGCTTGGCCACCTCCCTGATGTCGTCCTCCCCCCAGGGCGAGTCAAGCGAGTTAATTCTCACCACCACCGCTTTCCTTCCGTAGCCCCCTTTCGCAACTTCAGAGCAAACCTGTTTGTTTGTTTTTTCATTTCGACGCATAAAATTCAAACACAAGTTTTAAGCACAGCAGCAGCATGCGGAAATCAAGCAGCGGCAGCGGCAGGTATTGGGGCGATTTCGGGCTCTTGTTCAACGGCACAACTCTTCTTGAAGCGTTGCAAAAACGATATCAAAATTTCGTTATGGTGGTACGGCATTCGTTCAAACCCTGGCGGTTTGGTAGCCTGACTCTCGTGCGGCCATTTTAAACCTGTGCACACCTGCTGTTCGAACCGCTAAGGATAACACGAAACAGCAGTGTTGCGCATACCTTAGACGGGGACAAACATATCATAAAACGATACAACTGCAACCGAACACGACACAGAGCGATAGGGGAGAGCTTACCCTCTCGCGGGCATTGTCCTTCGCCTCCGGGGCCACGCCATCCTGAAAAGAAGCGGTCGTAGGCAGGCCACAGGAAGAAAAAGAAAAAAAAACGGTCGAGAAAGCACACGCCCAAAAGACGAGGGAGGCACCGCGCGGGTGAGGAAAACAAACGACGGTTCTTCTACATTCTTAGGAACAGTTTTTTTCTTGTTTGTAGGGGCTTCCGACATGCAACACTACATTTTCGTGACGTTGTCCGCATTTTAGCCAAGGTTGCGACGCGGGCTCGCGCATCGTATGATGTGCATACGTGAGAAAGACAAACATATCCAGCCAAAGGTCTTTCTCAGTGTTATCGAAATCTCTGCCTGTGCCCGATTTTCAACGCGTTGGGCTGGCCTCCGCTCGGAGGTTTTGGCCGGCACATCGCTACTTCATCGCAGCTCGTCACCAGCTACGGCGTGAGGATCGATTTAGCTAAATAGCAGGGTTGCATTGCATGTCATTTGTAGAGGCAAAACTTATGGCGCATCGCGCTACCGCAAACATAGCGCAGTGCAGCACCAGTGCAACTGCTGTGTGGTGATTCACGAATAGGGAGCGTCTTTGGCACGAGCGCCGGAGGCATAGGTCACATGCATACAATACAGTGTTCTTTGTAGCAGGACAGGTCTGAGGGAAGCGTATGCCAGCACAAAAACAAAAAAAGCAAAGGACTGAGTCTCGGCCTGCAGAATTTGAAGCACTATGTAGGGCCCTCTCCGCATGCCCCTGTTAGGGTGCGATTTCTGGTGCTTGTGATGATCTATACGCAGATACCGTGAGACTTCGCTCCGCCGCCCAACGCCGCCACACAAAAGCGCAAACACGTGGGACAGCATTATAGGGAATTGCAAGAGAGCTCTCCCCCAACCCGAACGTCCGTTGTCCTATCGCCACACCCCCTTCCGACCCAGCGAAACGTGTAGGTGTTTTAAATTTGAGCCCCACGCGTGTTCCGTGCAGCAAAAAATCGGAGATTTGAATTCGACAACAACAATCGGAGGCTTTCCGCTTTTTTCAGGGAGGTCAGCTCCCCCCCCACCCCCTTCATGCATCTCGCCGGATACCTCACGGCGCTTCGCGCTTGGTGATGTGAGAGCCTGGTCCGGTGAGAACCCGGCGTGCTGCGTCCCGGATTTGTAGAGATGCGAGGTCAATGGTCTAACGACTACGGTATGCACGTCTATGAGTACAACCCCCCCCCCTACACCCCCTCAAACAACTCCCGCTGACAAGCTGTTTTGTCGATGGCCGCGACATCGGTCACAAATTGAGCACCTCACACAGACCGCGGCCTGCTGCGAAAACTACCGGGAGGCCAACAAACACAAACCATATTCTTGCGGTAGTCTGGCCTTTGTCTTTCAGGCAGTAGCCTTCACGAGGATATCTAGCTTGGGGTTGGACTAGTAGGGGGCACGGGGGTAGGTTGGGGGGTTAGGGTTTTAGGGTTGTTGCGAAACCCCCCTTTCTAATTCGTATACAACATAGCACTATAATAGTATCTTGGCGAAGGCGATCCCCTTGAGGTGGACACACGCCACGACATGCGCGCAGTCGAAAGGCGATGTTTATTCAATCCTCCCTTCGTGCCCTCTCTCAGCACCAAACTTCAAGCGTCTGGTACGCATCGAAACGAGTTGACGAACAATGTTCCAGGTCCAACGAGGACTGCGCGCGTCGAACAACAGATACTTTGAGCTTTGACACAAGTGCGTCCTCAGTATCTCCAACACTCTGATGCACAGGTACAAACACACCGTTTACGAAGACACTATTGTTAGTCTACCCGCGCGTCGCATTACTGCAGCTATGCATAATGCTGTACGAAGGTCAGGTCTCCCTGCTAACGGGTCGCTCGACCCCGCAACCATTGGCGTGTACCAGGTACTACCATTCAACTACAACAGCAGCAGTACGTGCCACCGCTTCACGAACAGCCTCTTTACTCTGCCCGACGCTCGTTCCATGTCTCCTCTGTGCAGAGTATCTGTCCCAAGGGCAGATTTTTATCATATTTAGAGTTGCATAGCCTTCTTACCCGAGCATCTGTTCTTGTACGCTAGTAGTTCATGAAGAAGTCAATCAAGATACAATAAATGTGTGCTCTTTGAGCCTGAAAATTCTGTACGTTTCCAGGTTCTTCCTGCGGGAGGCACGTTATAAACTGCGGCAGCGTCCATTGGATATTAATTTTTTTGCTTGCTGGCAGAAATATTCGAGTCCGCGAGTAACCGGCACGGCAAACACACACGATGGCCTGCATCCTACTGCTCTGCTACATGTAGTCTTCTATAATAGTAGACGAATCTACTGCTGCAATTATCATTGTATTGATTTAGATTGTATGTCAATCGTGAAATCGCCTCCACCCTGGTGATTAAACATGAGAAACGAGCGGCTTTACTGTAACGCAGCTAATGTTTTCGGTGGCGCTGGTCCTGGTCGTTGTGCAAGAACATGCATCATCTTGAGCCGTGCGCACCGACATCAGTACAACGTTTACGTCACCCACCGCAGTCTAAATCTAGGCAAGTACGAAGTAACATTTGCGTATGCCCATCTACAAAAAAATGGATACGACGTTGTACGATCTGATCCTGCTCATCTTGTAGTTGCCCCTTAACGTCCGATTGAGGACGCCGAAATTCCTGCAGCAAAGTTGTAAACTGCCGTGGACTTTCGACTTCCGATGACGTCGAAAAACCACTCCTGCAAGCAACTCTTGCCCTCAACGACTGCCGTGCACATGAAGAAACTGGGAACACGTGCTGGCATCATCGGTGGGCAGGCAGACCTATACTACTGCTCCTGCTATTGTTGCAGCAACTTTGCGAACCACAATCCACAAATAACTAACACATACGGCGGACGCAACTGGGAAGAGGCCTACAAAACACGAAAACCGCGTATCCCACCTCCAAGTCAATAAGCGAAGCATCGCAAGCGATCTCCCTGATCTTGTAGAGATGTCTCGATGAACCCGGCGTGTACAGCACCGATCTCATCGGTTTCAGGAGAGGTTTCGCCAAGCCTCCCGAATCGCTACTGCTGCTGCTGCTGCTGCTGCTCCGCCTGCAGGCTCCACCCAGCTGTGCAGCGACTTCTCGCCCAGTAGATGGCAACCAGCAGTTTCTTCTGTTTCCCCCTTCTCTACGTGGTCCTCGAGGAGACGCCGTAGACAGCGAGCGGCGCGGACAGCAGACCAGAGTTGGCAAAGTTGATGATGCCTCTCGGCCTACAGCAGTAGCAGGTATCGCGCAACTGCTGGAAATTACATGGCGGACAGCTACAGCGCGACGAGCGACAGATACGAGGACTGTCATTATCCTGAAATAGAGATGTGGGGTGGGCAATGGGAGGGAGGTCTGGGTGTAGAGCTAGATGACCGCCAGATGATGTTGTTGGCGCTTGGCGCACCCTCATAGGGGCTCCGCAGAAGAATATCCAGAGGGGAGTGGAAGGGGGCCTGGCGGCCGGGCATTCAAAAACATGTGCATACTCATACTGACGCTTCGACATTTGCTGGTTTGTCGCGAGACGTGTGTCACAGGTCGAGAGACCCGGTCGGGCAGGGACACTATAGTCTAGGGGTGTATCGGAATGACATGGGAAGGAACACGCAGCGGCGAGAAAAAATTTCAACGTCCGTCGATGAGACGATGAGACGAAACGTAAACCTTCAGAATGTAACTGAAGCTTACAGCACGGAAATTCTTACAAAAGGTACGGAAACGATTCTTGTGGTCACAAGCTATACCAAACGCACACATGCGAACGCGCAACGTCGATGCAGCAGTAGTAAATAAGCAGTGCGCGGAAACGCACACTTTGATCCATGTTTCCATCATCTTCCCTACAAAGGAAAATCAGTTCTTCGTAAAACAAAATCACAACCAACTGTTTATTATAGACCAGTACGGAAGGTGAGATGTCAAGAGGGTAGCAGATATGTGCAGGGACATTGCAGAGAATAGATCAATCAGGACGGAGGGATGTGAGCTCGCTTAGACAAGCAAGCGACGACGTCGCCCACAAGTCAACACAACGACAGAGAGGTAGCACCAACGAATCAATAACAAATGAAAGTCTAGCGAGGTAGCACCAACAATCAGCAACAGATAGATAGTGTGGTAGGTACAACGTGCAGCGTCGCACGTTTCGAGGGGGCTTCAGCCCTACTCGATTCTCTCCAAAAAAATAACTCCAAGAAACAACGAGCAGTATTCAATGTTCCAAGTAGAGGACATAAAAAACGGACAAGACGGCAAGCTACACTACATATGTGGGCCTAACAACATCATTACACCCTAGCCTCATCCATAATACAACGCTATTCTTGCTTCACGAATACAGGAAGGGGTTCTCGAAGCGCCTTCGTAATGAAAGGCGTGGCGAACCGACGGGCCCTTCAAGTTGGTGTGGCCACGTCAAAAAATGAAATAAACGCAACGGCCGTCATAAATGTGAAAGAGAGCACAGCAGTCAGCCATTGGTTGATTCAATGGGGACGAACAGCCTAGTTTTCAAAACCAATCAGCAAGCAGTGGTCTTTCACCCTACAGATAGCTTCGGACAAGAACATTTTTTCTCATATCGCATGGAACAAAATTTCCAACCCCGAAAAGAGCAACTCCTCCAACGAACACTATACTCCTCAGACTACACAATGAAGTCCCAGCGCTCAGTAGTGGACTGGACACTGCTTGCTTTGTGCTAGCATCCAGATCGATACAAGTACCCATCGTTGCACGATATCCAGGCGCCCAGCGCTGGTGGGTCCTATCCATCTCACCGACCCCGGTGAAAGTTACACCAAGTGTGTGTGCAATCTACTGATCAAGTAGACAAGAAGGGAAAAAAAAAACGCATCCGATCCTTAGGTCGAAAGCCAATAAATTCTGCGGAGAGATGGTGCTGCTGGTCGCCGCCTTGCCTATACCATCATGTCGTCCCACGCGGCATCGCTGTTACACACCAGAGCCTCAACGTCAGTCCTAGCAACGTGAAGAGGAGGGGAGCAAGCAGCGAGGGTACAGACAAGTTTTAAATATTTACTTCATAAACAGTCACGTCAAACATTTTTGTTAAGCAAGTCAGCGAAGCGATCATCTCTCAGTCATAGGTGGCCTCTTCAAGCATTTAGCTCGCACCCACGCAATTTCGGATCATTTTTTTCTTCGACGCGGAAACCGGGCTACAGCCCCGTAGAGCACGCTTCAGCCTTCGATTTCGAACATGCGTCTTTGTTTGTTTGTGAGACATACTTTTTTTTTTTCCGCGTGGTTGTGACGTGTGTGTTCGAGCCACTTACTTCTCCGCGTCCACAAACCTCTACCGTGTCTACGTCTACGCACACACCCACTGATGGCGCATGAGCAGTCGCATGCAATGGCCATTCCTTGGCACCTGCTTGCTCTCTAGTCTACAACACTCATCGTTGCTCTATACACATACACACACACACACATCTCCTCCCTCGGCTTACACACAACCACTGACTGACATACAGTACAATATACCGTTTTGTATTGTTTTATTTTGATCGGTTTCCTAGGGCTCCTTTTCTCGACCGGTCGGTGCGGTAGCTGTTCTTGTCTTTCTATCATTTTGTTTTCTTTTTCCGAGTGGTTTGTACTCTATTCTTGTTTTGTTTCCCCGCGGCGTCGTATGTGCCGGTTTTTGCGACCACGGGCTCCCCATTTTTGTGGGCTATAGAGCGAATGTGAGAGAAAAAAAAAAGTATTTCACTCCCCTTCTTTCACGTCGTGCTTGCCTACTACCACATGCTTAACGCAATCACCGCCTTGAGGGGAGGCTCCCGCGTTAGAAGCAGGAACTGTTTGACTAACATTGGGAGGCGGAGGGTTCTTAAGGAGACAGACAACTTCATCCATGGGGCTCACCTTCCGTCTGCCGGCACAGGCACCATGCAAGACAGCACCACCTCCCCGTCCACCTCCGCCATACACGCCTCGCACTGGCCTGTCAAGCAGAAGGTGTTGTCGATCACCATGGCTCCGCACTCGGTGGCGCTCTTGAGCAAGCTAGAGCCTGCCGGGGCAAGAACCTAGAAAAAAAAAAAAACGGGTGAGGCAATGGAGCAGAGGGATGAATCTTTCAAGCCTCTTGAGCGTGTGACTATGGAAGACGTCTGTGCCGATTTGACCAGTATGGATGACGGAAGAGACTGGAAATGAATGAAACGGTTATTGATGTCAGGACAATTATAACGCTAACACCCACCAACACCACCACCAACACCACCACCAACAACAACACCAACAACAACAAGCGGACGAACACGTACAGCACTCCTGTGTAGCAACATGTTACGGGCGCTCACCTTATCCTCGTAAGGCTGCCACACGACGGACACCTGCTCGACACCCGGTCCTGCCTCTACGGTGTCGTTGAGGTAAGACCCGGGAGGGAGCCCACGCTCTTGCCCCGTCATCGCCGCCATGAAGAATTCCTGCACACACACACCGCACAACGTGAGACGGAGCGCAGCAACACGTTAAACGCACGCATCCCGTTGACTATACTCGTCGTTGACGAAAACAATAGACACGCCCATCGAATCTTCATTGAGGATTGTGTTATATTGTACTTGCGTTGGCTTTGCTTTATTGCGTCGTCAACCATACAATAGTCGCCCCGTGCGCTAACCGATCATTTACGCCCCTTTCCCAGTCTCCCTTGACACGACGGGCCAGAGCCGGGGTCACACAGAGGACGCGCTTCTCTCCACCGAGGTCCCCACTCCCATCCTTCGGTCCTGCGGGACCCCCGCCGATACGTGGGCTGTGGGCTAACAAGTCTCCTGTTGCGAGTCGGCGTCGCCATCTCACGTCCTAAAAGCTATACCGTAGAACGCCTGTGAACCGGCGAAACACACCGCCCGAAACAATCCCGTTTTCCGGAGGGAAACGAGTCGTTGCATGCCATGTCGTGGTAGGCACGCAACCCACACACTGCTTGCTGTGTTTCCCGGTTGGTGCTTGGACAGGGCGTGCAAGTTGCAAGTAATCACAAACACAGAAGCAATCCTAACTCCCGTCGTCCACCACTCGCAGCACACCCTGCACAAGCACGACAACTGGGCGACGACAAGAGAGCCCACACAGCGGTGCACGCCTGCGTTCTAGTTGCACTGCCGCCACTCTTTAGTCTTCAAGTCACAAGAAGCACTTGCAGCGGATGTGTTTGGTACTTACAACTGATGTGCTTGGTAGAACAGCTGCTCTCGAGTTACGTGCCCCCACCGCTTCAAGCCCGCATCCCTCCCGAACGAGCTTACAAACCACCGATGTACGTTCATGGTGAATCGACCCTAAAACGTATCGATAAATACCATTGTCGCGCGATGTACATACATACCGAATTGTCGCGGAGGGTACATATCAAAATGATTCCTCGTTGTGATGCCTGCACATGGACGCAAAACCAGCGGGGATAGCGGTACGGCGGCATGCTCACCTCTCGGATCTGTTCCCCGGACTTTCTGGTTCCGTCATCGTTCAGTACGTTCACGGTGTCTGTCTGTTCTGGCGCCATCGTGGCAGTCAACCTGCCCGAAAAAACAAAATCCAAACGGCGAACTACTGTTACAGTAGGCGGACAACAGTAGGTTGGTGACCATTCCAGTGGGAAGAAGATACGGTGTGCGCGTGCAAACACTCGTGCACGGTGTGCACGTGCAAGCGTCTGGTTGTGCCGCACCGTACATCTCCCCTGGTGCCAATGAAACCGCAAAATGGAGCTCGCGTGATCAATTTTCGGGGGCAGCACGCCACATAGTAGTGCAGAGAGATACTGGAGGGAAACACTGTAGAATGTCGAGACAACCATACAAACGATGACGGCGACAATGATGACGAAAACGGCGCCAGCAACAACAGAAGCAACGGCCGCATCGTCCTCCACCCTGGGGGGCCGACGCCAGCCAGAATGACTCCTGAACGCATCGTCTCTTCAAAAGCGGTGCGGTAAACTGTTGCTCGAGGTAGCGACGAATATACGGAAAAACTAACTCCTCCTGTGTGAAGTGACACAAGACATCTCGGCTCATCGTGAGCGGTCGTACGATACATGCGGCGTCAGCCAACCTCAATCCGAGAAAGAGCAAGCCACCGTAAAATTACACGTTTGATGCTGGTACGTCAGCAGTCGCAACCGTAGGCATTGCTATACACGCAACGACCCCACGCTGGGGTGAAGAACGACGGCACACACCGGTATTCTCCGAAGAAGAACGCGGCGGCACCATCACCGGTCTCGGCGGGAACAAGAAACAAAGGTTAGTAAGACAACCGCCCGACTACGTAAACGGGCACGCACGCGCTACATGCATAGGTTCACCGCAAACAGCGGTGGCCAGACACAATTAAAAAAGAAAATGAGGCGGTTCTCTCGTCAACAAGAAAGAGACCATGGCATCCTATGAAAAGGCTGCACTTGTGGGTCTCGGAACGCAACATACATTGGGTGTGGAAACGCACCTAGCTCGGACGACGCCGGCTCGCCGCCCTTTCTTGGAGATGGACCCTGCAGCCAGGCCCCTCGAGTAAACTGCTGTCCGTCTCAAGTCCACCGCCGGCGTCCCCACGAAGAACGCCTGTCCGCGCTGTTGGTGGGACAGAAAAACGCCAAAGGCCGCCACCGCGCTCGCCGCCACTGCTCTGCTGAAGCTCATGCTGGTCTACGACTATGTTATGTGGGTTGAGGTCGTGCTATAATAGACAGCGCCGGACGGCAATCTGGCGATGCTGAGAGGCGGTCGGGCCGGTGAAACGCCAACGAGGAAACGACGATATCCGTCTGCGTTACGATACCGCAGCAGGAGCTGCACTGTCGAAAATACGGCCCGAGTCTGTAGCGTGTACCATGCCGTCGCAGGGAAACAACAACGCACGTGGGTGGTGGGGACGGATAGGAGTGGGACAGGCAGCGAGCGAGCGAGCGGGCGGGCGAACGGGGGACAGCATGAGAGAGGGGTCGAAAAAAGTGGTACTGCTGTTGTACATCTGCGAACATATTTCTCCGGTAATACTGCGCCGAAGCAACCATCGCCAATGGCACTTGAAGGGATCGCCCGTGTCTTCTTGTCTCCGGGAGCTACAACGTGCGTCATCCCTCCGGTCAACGACAACCCAGCACCCAGAGGTCAGGCACAATAGGGAGGGCTTGGACACAGGTGTCCGGTAAATAACCCAGCTACTGCTGTAGTGAGATACCCGCATATGTACATGTACACACCTGCTGATAGCATACTGAAGCAGGCAGTTGTTGTTCAACCCAGGCGGTCAAAGTATAGGCGCTGCTCTGGCTTCCTGACACGTCCGCATTGGACCGAGCCAAACATAACGTTAATGCCTACTGGAACGCAGCAGCGTGCCTGGAGCCAAGCGGCACCTCCGAAACCATCGCCATCACCGAGTAGCCCGATGACGAGTGATGACCGTGTAATTTACTATCATGATCCGTGTTCAACACTCCGTGCTCTGTGCCCCGTCCATTTTTCGGACTTTCCTCTTGTTGCCACCGGGAGCTGCGGCAAAGTGCTCTTCTTTCCAACAACACACCCACGGTGCACGCCCTGCGTATTGGTTTGTGCATCATGCCAATAGCTAAGAAGCAAGAGACAAGCTACCACCAACACGCCCGATCCTCTATCCTCATCGGCTGACATGTGGCAGCGTCTCGAAATAAAGCGGCACGCATGCGCATGATTTTTTTAGACGGGCGCCGCCGCCCGCAAGAAGCAGTCCCTTCCGATAGAGCTCTTCGAGGGTGAGACGCACGCCAGTTAATCGATAACCATGGCCACAGGCATCGACAGTAATGCTCACCTGTGCCGAAGGCTCTAGGGACAGCGTGTCACCACTTGTCAACAACGGCTGTCTCTGTCTCTCTGTTGCTGCTGTGCGGGGTCACCTGTCTGCTGTCAGATGATGAGAGGTTTGGACCGGGTGCTCCGTGTATGTTTGTGGGCACCCGCTCCAGTAAAGCCCCCCCCCCTCGAGCAGCACACAACAGACAGCAGCAGACACACAGCTTTTGTAGACAGCCCGCAGACAGCGTGCCCTCTGCATTGCTGTGCACTACTCTCTAGGTGTTGAGGTAGAGTTACGAATTCACGGCGCAAGGATGGCGGCTTCTTACTCTGCTGCTCGCCAAGGCCTGCTTCGCGCGCTTGCGCGCTCCCCAAAGCTCGGCAGCCCTCTTCCTGCCACCCCGATCCGTTCACTGACTTCTGTTCAAGTCCCAGCACTGCAGCAGCAGCTGCAGTTGCGACGTGAGACGCTGTCAAAGAGCAGCCAGGCATGGTCGGTGGAGCCGCAACAGCAGATGCAACAGCGACGAAGATTCGCCGCGGCCAGCGGGGGGGACGAGGATGGCTCGGATGACGACTTCAAGCCCAAGCGGAAAGCAGTACCAGAGGGCGCTGACGAGGTTTCGGACCTCATCAAGAAGCAGGTCAGGTGCGGCCTTTCAGCTGCCATATGGCTTCACTGCTTCACTGCAAGAGGTGTCAGAGCCGGCAAGCGTGCCGAGTAGCCTTGTACGACGCTGTATGTAGACCTGGCGATTGCCATGATCCGTGACTTCTTCAGGCCCAGCCTCTCTGTATAGGGGACCAGTTCCTCATTGTTACCAATACTGCTTTCTGTGCTGCGTGGTGCGGTGTGTAATGTACTGCTGTCGATGCCTATGCGTCGCAGAGTCAGCCTCCCACACCGCCCCCCACACCTAACGCATAAACGGCGCTCTTGTCCATAGCACCGCCGCTCGTATCGATGCACTTCTGTCTCTCGATTCGTAAAAGCCAATTTGACCCTTGTTGATGTCAGACATGCATTCACACCGCTTTCACGCCAAGACCCAGCAAAGCACCAGCTACCCTCGGCTACCCTTTCAAAGTCGTTGACTGCTTGCTGCTTCTGCTGGCTGCCTGTCGCCCCCTGATGCGGATTGCTGCACTGCTGTGGATATCGCTCAATTTATTTAGGTGGAGAGCAACCCCGTTATGCTCTACATGAAAGGCACCCCCGCCCAGCCTCAGTGCGGCTTCAGCAAGCAGGTGGTCAGCATCCTTCACTCCCAAGGTAAGGGGCATAACTTCGGACGTTTGCTTGTCAGCAAGTAAAAACTTGTGGGGGTTCCTAGGAAAGTTAAAGTCTGCGTGTGTTACGTAATTAACGTCGCCAAGAAGGGTTGGGTGTGCCACTTTGTCAAGCACGCAAAAAGTCTGATGAAATTTTGAGCAACAAAAATGCATACCACCGACGATGTTGCGTTCGTACAGAGGGTAAGCAATATGCACACACAAGGCACATTCGAGCACCCTCACGAGTAGGACCTTCGCAGCAACAGCAATAGTAACCTTTGAGTGCGTTTGTGGTCCGTGGAGCAGGAAATGCTGTGCCTGTTCATGACCATGACTGCCAAAGCAATACCTATCTGTTTTGTGCCCCCGGGGTCGATCTACACGTGCTCATAACTGCTTGTTATCACGTCTTCTTTCTATGTTTGCCAGCCCACCACGAACAAAGCATCATTGCCCAAATACAACGACGAGGCTGAACCCGAAACGTATTCAAAACCTGAGAAGGTAAATTATCAACTGCCAGAGCGTTTCCGCCAAACGGAGAGGATATAGCCCTGTCTTGAAAAGGGGTGCGTGAACACAAGGGGCAAAATCCAATGATGGAAGAATCGAGCAACCACACCCCGTACCCTCCGCGCACATTGCCGTGCTTGACTTGACGCACCGCTGGCTTGCTCTTGACTTTTCCCCTCCGGCCGTTTGCGTCTCCTGCTGGTCGAATGTATGTGAATTGATCGCGGTCTCTTTTTCGGCAGGAGTGAGCTTCAGCAGCGTAAACGTGTTGGATTACCCTCCCCTTCGAGAGGGGATCAAGACATTCTCGTGAGTCTTACGTACGTACGATAGATGGTGGCAGCATTGGTGACTGAGCAGGTCTTGCTTGGAAATAAACCAGCACCCACCGCCTGCCCACCTGATAGTGTGCACCACCCCCATCGCCAGGCATTGCGGGCTGCTTCCATCTTTTCTGTGTGAGTGTGCAAGTTGCTGCGTGGTCCGTTTCCGGCACAATTTGTGGTCGAATGGCAGTCGCAGGATAAAACTGCAGGGCAAAGAGCGGTACCCGACCATCAAGGTTTGGATTCAAAATTTGGCGGTAGTATGGTGACACCTGCTCTAGTTAACGCTCTCCTGCTGACGACAATTTTTTTTTTTTCATCACCTCGGTGTTGGACCCTATGAATCATTCCTCCCCACGGCGGCCGACTTGTTTTTGCAACGCCAATCCAGGGAGTGGCCCACCATCCCGCAGTTGTACGTTAAGGGAGAGTTCGTCGGCGGGTGCGACATTTTGACGCAGCTTCACCAGTCCGGCGACCTCGAAACCATGCTCAAGGAGGCCAAGCTCAAGGATTGATCATGCCATCAAGCGCATCATCTGCAGCAGCACCCTCAGCACCAAGCGGTCGAAACCAGGGCGCGCTCTTTGCAGGAAAACTCGCAATAGGAGGAATGATTTGATCAAGCCCTGTGCTTTCGGGCATACTCCGGAGTGGTGTGTTTTTGGACCAAGGCTCAGCGCGGGGCACAGCCGGCGCCAGTTTGTGGTTGGGCTGAGTGCAACGAACGCGCGGAGAAATCACGCAACCTCACACCACTGTGCTTGCCAGCCTTCTAATGGTTTGCTGCCCCGTTCTCTCCTGCCGTAGCTACGTTGACGAGCAGACGTAGTAAGACGGGAAAGCAGCATTGTTCGGTCTCCAGGAATTGTTGATGTCACGTTATGCACCGTGCCTCGTACCTGATGTTTTTTTTTGGGAACGACTGCTGGTGCGATGACGAACGACTCTTTTCACGTCCGCCCGTTGTTGGGCATGGAAAGGGGGAGTGTACGATCAGCACCAACACATGTTGGCCAGACCCGAGGCTGGTTGTTTTCGGTTTTCAACGCTGCTGTTCTCCTGTGGCGCCTTCTGGCGATTCGTTTCAAACCGCCCGTCAACAGTTGGCAGATTGTTTTTTAGCACTCCGACGCACTGCAGCTGTGGAGAGGAGGGGGTTCGTGCTTCCTGCTTCAAAAGCAGCAGTTGTAGGGTCGTGAGGCTGGGGCTGCTGCACGTACACACCGAGGTACAAAAGACGGCCCTACTCAACAGCCTCGAGTTGGCCGCGATTAGTTGCTGCCCTTCGACGCACGACCGATTGCGCGAAAGAATTTTGGGGTCTGCTCGAGGGGACCGTCTCTCTGCGTGCTCCGCGAGTGTAAGAGGGGAAGGGGACACTGCTGAGCCCTTCTCGCGATACAAATTGAAGGCAAGAACCGCAGCAGGTGACAAGAGGGGGACAAAAAACAAAGAGGTTATTTTGTGACTACATGTACCTTCCTCCCGTACGTGACTGTGGCTGTTGCGCCAAACATATTAAGTACCGAACAGTATAGGAACCCTAAATGGATGGGGACTAAATACACAACAATGCAATGACAACAAGAACAAGGGTCGCCCGGGGACAAAAAGGAGACAACAAAGAGCAGTGAACTCAAGCTAAATACCGTACCACGACCACCGTACCACTGCGGTGTATTCAGCACGATGCACCATGACCCCAAGATGCAGACAGCATCGCTCCCTGGTTCCTGCCACATGTTGAGCAACCTCACGGCTTTGTCGAATAAACTTGCCATGGCGCACACAGCTTGCATGAGCCAGAGAACCAAAAGCAAACCGTGCTGCAGATCAACGGCCTAGCTTACTGGCGGTTCGATTCGCGGTTGCCATGCGTGAGAGGGTCGTAGTAGTCTGACTTGGGCCCCTCGCTGCGGTGCTCGAAGTTGGACTCCTCCATGCCGTAGAGTTCCTTGAGTTCGCGGAAGTCAGCTGCGACAATCGGATCGACGAACAAAAAAAATAAGTAGTGGACACCGCGTTGGTGCCTTGGAGAGGGGGGGGGGGGTAACCCTTGTGCGATTCTTGACAAAAACGGCGCGAGGTCTTCTTTGAGAACTTGGCGGATCTATTTCACAAGCATGCTGGGATTATACAACGTCGACGGAGGCAACCAGTGGCTGGAAGCACTTGATGGCCGACAAGTGACTCGCAATAGTACTACAGCAGTGGGGGGGGCTCTATTAACCGCCGGTGTGTGCTCGGCGCATCGATCGGCACTATTCAATACACACGAGAATGACTTGGGTGATTCAGTGTGTGCCCAGCGATTTCACCAGCGCTATTCAGCGCCACCAGCGCTAATCAACCGGCGTTATTGACACTCCCCCCACTGCATGCTGAACCTCGAACGCCGAGCATGCGAACGTCACCTACTCTTTTCAACCGTTGACGCATGTTTGTCAGCGGGTCAAACTCCAGCTACCAGAGAGTAGCTTCAGGCAGGGGACGCTCCTGACGGCAACGGACACTCCATCAAAGAAGACGAGGAGCAGGTGCACTCGCCGAACAACGTCAACGTCACGTTGTTAAACCTAACGGTAGGTAGGTAGGTTAGTACCTGGCGTGAAGGACATCAACCACTGCTTCGCATCGCCCGAAGCGGCGGGTGGGGCGTCTCCACTCTGAGTGCTAGGGTCGAACTTGACCTGTGGAAGCTTGGTCTCCTGGAAAGCGATGGCGGCGGCCGTAGGTACAAAGGCGGGCGCGTGGGGGGGGGGGGGGGGGGGGGGGGGGGCCAACCCCCCCTTTTTTTGTTTTTCCCAACCAAAACTTTCCCA
>FN648592.1:38269-88010 GCA_000310025.1 Ectocarpus siliculosus | reverse complement strand
TAATTGAGTGTGGTTTTGAGGTGGGGGGGGGGGGGGGGGGGTGTTAAAATGTGGTGTGGGGGGGAAGAATATTTGTGGAAGGTTTTATTTTGGGAAGGTGGGGGGGGGGGGGGATTGGGAAAAAAAAGGGAAGTGGGGGGGGGGGGGGGGGGGGGGGGGGCGCGACACCCTCGTTTATTGCTTGTCCAACGTCGAAACTTCGCGACCATTTAACCGCGCTATCTCAGACAAAAGGGGCACAATTCCCATCATGAGTTGCCTAAATCGATACAGCATCGGCAACACGCAGCACTTGCGGAGGCAAGAAGTATATACCAGCCTCAAAATGCACTCTTTGTCACATTCTTAAGGCCGATTACCTTGACGAGCGAGTGCCTCGTGCATACTGCATCGCATACTGCGGACGGACATGCCTACAAGTCCACCTGGAGCTTGGCCCCGAAACAAACAAAAACGGATTGAGGCACCAAAAGAGAACGATTCCGGCTGTGTTACGTCGAATTTCGCATGACCACCCTTCTTTCAAAGAGAGAACGGAAGTCACACCTCAGTCTTCAACAAGGAAGAGGCTGGTCTCTAGAAACACCCCAAAAACGCAAAGCCACTCGGAACACCACCCTGTTCCCCTTTACACCAGCAGAGTAGTGCGAAGGTGATTGTGTGCCTTCTAGCAGTCCCCACTTGTTGTTCGACAGACACGGCAGTGTGTCAACATAATATGCTCTCCTTGGGTTTTTGCCAGCCAGCTCAACCCCCCAAGCACTAACTCACCGGGTCGATGGTGATGTGGCCCTCCCCGCGCTTGACGAAGAATGAGAAGTCGAACAAGTTCTCCACCGTCTGGGTAAAAGCCGACAGGTAGCAAGACGGTACGGGTGGGGGGGGGGGGCGTGGAACTCATTTAGTAGCGCTCGACTCTTTGAATATCGATTGACTAGATTGACCAAGGACACTACACGTCCTTCTCGAGACGACGGGAGAAGGGGGGGACATGTTTGCCGTGGAATTTCGACCACAGACGTCGTACACACCCGGAAAAATCGGTTGAGGACTAAACACAAAATTGTCTTTTGCCTCCGAGCACCTTGGTTTGAATGAGATGCTACAACTCCAAGGTAGATCACATTCTCAACAACAAAAATACAAAATTGCTCACCACACAGGGCAAGGCTTTTTCTTGACAAGGGGGGCGACACTATAGTCACCGGCGTGTGGTTGCCAAAGCCAGATCGTGCAGTCCAACTGCAGGCATGCTCGAGACCTTCCTAGCACAGAAAATAGTGTTGTCAACCACAAAAACACTGGGTTCCCGCTATTGAAAGCTCTTTCAGTGAGGGTCCCCAAACACACCCAATGCAGACGCGGCTTTTCTTGGTCAGTTGACGGTTCGAAAGGGGTCGACGTTAACACACACATGCAAGTTTCTCTTCTGTTGTTGCTGCGGTACGTGTTAATGCGGATAAAAGCGTCGATTCCCCCATCAAGCTCGGTCACAGGGTTTCACATCGTGGCCTATAGAAAGAAGCATATGTGTTCTCCACCGCACAGAGACTGACGTATTTTCATTGGTCAGCAGGTTAGCGCGGTCGACGCTAATAAAAAAGACACAAATACACACACGTGCATTTTCTTCGTTCGCCACCGTTTCTGTCTTTGGCCCGGAGAGCAGAGTAGCCCTCCCCGTAACGCCCCCTCAAGGGTGCGTCCCAGACCATCACAGTCTTTGAATGCATATTTCTTTTTGCAGTCGCACCGAGACTGGATGGCGTATTTTCACTGGTCAGCCGAAGATAGTTAGCGCGATCAATGTGAATAATAATAAATAAACACACAGACCTGCGTGAAGGACTTGGGGTTGACGAGAGTCTCGAACATGTCCTTCTTGGACCCCGCGTCCTCCTTCTCGTGCTCCTATCACACACGCACGCACATCAAAACAAGAGGATGAAAGAAAAGACAGACAGAACAATAGAGCAGTGCGGGCATGTTGAACATAAGTCGGGGTGATGGAGATCAAACTCTGTCCCGGACTCTAGCGCTTCACGATTTCGTTCCCCTCTCGACCGCTGCCATCATTGCTACCAAAAAAAAAACTGGGATCTATCACACTAGAATAGCTCAAAACAACACATGATTTTTACCAAAGTCTTAGCAACTGGACGAAAAATTGTCCTCATTCCTCAACCTCAACTTGCTGACTGGTCCTCTTTGATAGAAGACGTCTTTTTTCTTTCTTTCCTCACCCTCATCTTGGCGATGCGCATCTGTGTCTGGTCCTTGTTCTGCTTGGCCTTCTTGCCCTTCATCTCCATCATCGGAGTAATCTCCTCGGCGTCGTCCTGTACACCAGTTATTGATAAACGTAAATCACAAAGCTTACCAAGCAAAAGATGAAACTTGACAAGCAAAAGATGAAACTCAACAAGCAAAGGACGAACCTTAATAAGCAAAAGATGAAACTTAACAAGCAAAAGATGAAACGCTGAGCAGTAGGTGGGACTTTGTGCTTAGCCCCAGCTGGCACCACTTACAAAGTTCAGTGAATAGGCTTAAACAGAATAAGCCAAGTATCCAGCCGGTTGTTCTTGCACTCACGGTTAACAAACAAAGCACTTCCCCTTTTGAATATGGATATATCTCGGACGGAGTCTCTGTGTTTGTACGTTTATTTTCAAAAAGGTGGGACTCTGTGTTACGGAAACAAGGCAAGGTGGCTGGCAATCATCACGGAATCGTCGCGGGTGAAACCGTGCGACCGGCAGGCTTGTGTAGCGGGAATCCAACCGTGCGCGTATATGAGTAACCAAAATACCACGCTGTACATACGCGCACCACCCACGCACCATGTAGTCTGTGTCATCTATCATCTATTGCTGTGTCTGCGACCACATGGCCGTGCAGATTGTGTCAAACATGCTGTCTTTTCCCGAGAGGCCCCATGAACAACAACAACCACCGCGCACAAACAGATAGATCTTCTATGCTACACCACACAACTTCCGGGGGCATCGCATTGTACTTGGGTTCTGCCGTTTCATTTTAGTACAAAAATAGCTTGTATCGTCTCCTCCGGGTGTGGCAAGAGACAAGCACACTCACGATGTGCTTTTCCCTCCTTTGGGCAGTCTTCCTCTCCTTCACTGGCTTGTCCAGGGGACCCATCATGAACCCGCCCCCCTCGGGGGTGGCGAGGTACACCATCGAGACGTTGCCCTAAAAGAGCGAGGAAAAAAAGAAAAGAGAAAAACATTCAGATATTGTAGATGCACGAGACGGCCTGTTACCCACAGCGGAGATATCACTGTGTGCTGCTCGGGAAATCGTGGAAATACAGGTAGCCGCCTTCGCTGACGCGATGGATTCATTGCTAACCTATCCTAGAATCTTTTCTTAGATATGGATTCGTTGGGTCATACTAAGAAAATAAAAAAAACGGCAATCAGAATCTACGTACAATAGCAGCGTGTACGCCCCCGACAGGGAGGAAGCAAAGATCTTGTATGTGCATGTGCATGGACAAATGGCGAGGTGATTGCTGTGTGGGAAACCGCACGATAAAAAAAAAAAACGGAATCGTGCAGTAGTACCCAGTACCCAGCACAGCATGCACCACCAAAAAACAGAAACACCATTCACACGAACGTACCCACACGACAGAGGAACGAAACAGGAGCCAAGCCAGCAAATCGAATACACAGGGTTAGTCGTGGAGAAATCGCCACGCCGCACGCGACAACAGGACGACGCCACACACACACAAAAAAAAGAGAGATTGTGGGCACGAAGACGGTAAAAATCTTGTCAAAAAAAAAAAAATCCCCGTCTCTCTTCTCACCCCCCACTTTGCCCAGTTGAACGTTTTCACTCCCTGTTCGTCGTCTCCTTTCGTCCTGCCGAAGTGCTTCTTGATGCTGTCAAGGAACGCGTCTCCGTCGATGCTGCACACAAGAGACAACACGAGACCAACAGACCACAGCAGTCGTGTGTCAAGCGCCTCAACTTCCGTGGAACTGGTGTACTAATCGTCAACAGCACACAGCATGCGACAAGCAGTCATTTTCTAGACCCAAGCCGGCCGCCCCGGTAGTGTAAGCGGGTATCCTCGAAAGACCTTCTGAATAGTGGTCAAGGTCAGGGGTTCGAATCCCGGCCTAAACGAGCTTTTCTTGCGAAGTGATTTTTTTCTCTCGCTTCCGTTCCTGGCCTGGGTGGAAAGGGCTAATAGTTCTTGTGTACACAGAGGGAATAGAATGCTGCACTCTTTTCGCATTAGAAATCGAAGGCAAAGTAGATATGTACCGCAGGAGCGGTGGTTAGGGGGCCTCAAGGAGGGGAACCCTTCTGTGAGACCACGGGTTGGAGAAATGGCACAAGTGCTGTGAGCGCTGATTTGAACAAATGCAGACAAAAAAAACAAACGATATACTGGAGGGGGGTAGCAGCAAAAAACGTCATGTCAAGTCGGTGTATCACCGAGCACGGCAGAGAATGGCAATGGCGGGGGGGGCGGCGGGATTGACGCCTCAAGAGTCTTTCCAGCCCAAGAGGGGAGCACTCGAGGCGAACCCGCCGATAGACCAATCACATTGCACGCATAGTCCACTCGGCTCAATTGTACCGCACATTGTCTTGCCGGAAGCACCTGGGAAGTAACTGCGCTGTGTATAAACGACAGACGCGCCCCCCTTGGGCCATCCAACACTCCAACACAGCAGCAGTGGTAGATACGCCTCTTGAGGAGGTGTTGAGGTATTTTTTTTCACGGACGGGTGGCGGCATTCGGCCAGAAGGGCTCCACTCTGCTTAGATTGTAGATCGGTTAGGCTAGGATAGTGCGAGTGCTCCTGTCGGTGTGTGGGAAGCCGAGAGACCCTCTCTCTCTTTCTCTCTTTCTCCCTCTCCCTCTCTCTCTCTCTCTCTCTCTCTCTCTCTCTCTCTCTTTCTCTGTCCCTGTCACTGTCTCTGTCTTTCTCTGTGCTGATGAACGGGACCTGGAAATCAAGTCGGATGAAGCAGACACACATCATTCACACCGGTTCGACAACACACAACGGCAGCAGCAGCAGCAGCAGCAGCAAACAGCGTCAAGAAGATACAGGTCGTTTCTCTCTCTCACCCGACTGAGCTGTTGCCGAGTTGGCAGGCTTGCCCCGCGGACCCTACTGCGATAAGCTTCAAGTTCTCCGCGTCGTTCGCGGCCTCTCGAGGGAACTTTGTTCTGTTCCGGCCGGCCAATAGGAGGAGACCAAGAGAAGGCGGGGCGGCGTCATTAACGAAACAAAACAACTCCGCGTGGGTAGGAAAGTAGGAAAAGACTAGGCCTATAAAAGTTGTCACAATTCATGTTCGCTCTTCGAATGTGTTCCTCGGTGAGTGGAAAACGTATGCATAGCTCGCTTTATTTGTAACAGCTCTCAGTTCTCCTCCGTGATTTCCAAAACGCCACATAAGCTTATTCGCATACATAAATTCTCTCTCACTGTTAGAAGTGCTTCCCCTCCTCCGTGATTCCAAAAACGCCACATAAGCTTATTCGCATACATAATTCTCTCTCACTGTTTGAAGTGCTTCCCGTTCTCCTCCGTGAGTTCCCGGCAGGCGTCCTTGTTAAGATCCCCGATGTCCTGAATGAAGACCACAAACCGACAACCATGCCAAAGGAAAAAGGGGGGGCAACGTGAAAAATAAGAGGAGAGAGGAACCTTTTCGGCGAGGAACACCCCGCAAGGCGAGCAGGAGGAGGGGGGGGGGGAGGGGCGGAGGCAAGAGACGGAGAGACAGAGACAGAAACTGCTGTACATCAAAGAGAGAGAGAGGTAGAGAGAAGAAAAATTGGTAGGGAGGGAAGGGCGAGAGACGACGAGGAGGAGGAGGAGGAGGAGGAGGAGGAGGAGGAGGAGAGAGAGAGAAATCAAACAGAGCAAGGACCGACACCCTCGAAACGCCTGCCGCAAGGAAAGCGGGTCATTGCCGGAATGTCATACGTGAGATTTCGGCAACTGCAAGCAGCCGCAAAATGGGTCGTAGCTTCTTACACGTGAGTATCTTTGGCGACACCACACATACACATGTGGGGTAAGCTCGCGGAAAACATTCCCAAAAAGGGAAACTTCCGCCGCTATATGTGCAAAAGGCGTCGCCGCAAGAGCCATCTTCGAAATTCGAAAAACAAGTTTCCCCAAGCACTAAATGAGACGACAACTTGTACACACGTCGCCGTCCTCTCCCAGACCCCGCCAGTTCCGGCCACCGAGGTCACTCCCCCACGCTCTCGCTGCCTCGTCTCGCTACACTTGCCACCGTAGTACCATAGGTGACGTAATATATCACACCCCCTGGCCGATTTCCAATTCTACCCCAAAGACGAAGGGGACGAAAAAAAAAAAAAAATGTATCTAAAAAACGACATTCGCGTTTTTGGTGAGGCGGTTCCAACGCCAACATTTTTTTGGCATCGCCACACAATCTGCTGTGGAATAGCAATCGAGCTTGGAAAATCGGCACGGAGGGCGTATGATACGTATGATATCTTACGTCACCAATGCACGGAAAACGTGTCTGCCGCAGGTCATCGGGTGGTACTCTGTAGGTGTGTTACTCTGTAGGTGTGTATTATCGATATAAAATGTCTGCCATCCAACGTATGATGCGGGACGGACAAGCGAAACAAGACGCCTATTTACCCGACTGCTGACACAGCAGACACCCCCCCCTAACCGACTGCTACAGCAAGACACACACACACTTGGAAAGCGTTGTTGTGTTTTCAACCGCGCTGAGACTGACGTATTTTCATTGGTCAGCCGCGTAGCGCGGTCGACGCTAAAAAATACAGACAGACAGACAGACAGACACGCGCACTCACCGCCTGCTGCTCGATGATCTTGTTCTTGAGGGTCCTCTGCTTAAGCCTGAGTTCCCTGCGCTCTTCGTTGGTCTGGCCGGATTCGTCCATGACCTTCACCTTCTCCCGTAACACAAGACAGCAAAAACAAACAAAACAAGGCATTAGAAAGAAGGTCCACAAGGATTGAAATGGGGTAGGTTGCACTGTAAGGAAGGACACAAAAAAAAATGGACAGAACACTAACCCCAATGGTCATGGGTTACGCCCTCAACAGGCCTTGTACTTGCAGGGGGTTCGTTGCCTGGGACCAAAGCCACCGCACATGATGCTGCTCATAAGAACACTACGACGCTGCCGTCTATTCTTGCTGTCCCGCTTGCGGCGGGACTTGTCAAGTGCTTATTTCAAACGACAAATACAAATGAACAAATCAGAGGAAAAATTGCCGAAAACTTCATCACCAATTGTTGTGGGTCATGGGTTACGCCCTCAACAGGCCTTGTACTTGCAGGGGGTTCGTTGCCTGGGACCAAAGCCACCGCACATGATGCTGCTCATAAGAACACTACGACGCTGCCGTCTATTCTTGCTGTCCCGCTTGCGGCGGGACTTGTCAAGTGCTTATTTCAAACGACAAATACAAATGAACAAATCAGAGGAAAAATTGCCGAAAACTTCATCACCAATTGTTGTGGTACTGTAGGAGATATAACTTCCTCCTCCTGAATGAATTCGTTAAAACAATTTATGTGTGTGTGCGTGGTCATCTTTCGCGTAAATATTGAAAGCCCTCCACGTGCCCGAATGGCAAAAAAATATTTGGAAGTGTAGAGCAACAAGAGAGGAGGACGAGTTTTTCGACGCTTGCCGCCTGCTTCGCCGCCCTCCGTGCGTCGTACACAAACGGACGAGCTTCTTCACGTTGGAACATACGCAGGCACTCGCGCCGTCCTTTTTTGCTATCACCAAGAGAGAATCACAAGCTTCAGAAACAACCTCGAACGCATGTACGTAGAGAAAGACACGCTAAACGCTATAGTAGGAGCAAGCAAAAATGGGGAGGCACACTGCTGTATGTAGCATGCCGAAGCTTCGAAGCCCTCCTCGTTGTCTCCAAGAGAGTACCGGGCCAAAGCTGTGGAAACAACCTCTTGTGCGCGTGTTCTCGCAGAGAAAGGGACACAAAACACTAACAGGAGCAAACTTGGAGAGGGATACTACTGGAAAAAACACATACAATCAAGGAGAGACTTACCCGTTCGAGAGAACACCTCAGTCGAAGGGGATACCAATACTCTGTACGTAGCGTGCCGACAACGGCGTTGCTTACCTCGGGCCTCTTGGGCTTCTTGGGGCGGCCACTGCCGCCGCCCTCGCCACCCTCCCGCCTCCGACTTCGCTTCTCGGACATAGTTGATAAGATGATAAGATAGAGCTGAGGGCGGAAGGGTCTTCTTCTCGTCTCGTCTCCTTCCTTCGGCGCACTCTTCCTGTGCCCGTCTGCTGCTGTGGGTACACAAAGAAGGAGGTTCGTCAGCGATCGATCGATCGATCGTGCGAAACGACTACGAGCACACGGCAACAGCAGTGCCGCCGTCTGTGACGTAAGATATCACACCACTTGCACCGAGTTTTCATTTTCCAAGCACGATTTCCACACTACTGACAAGGTGCACGTTCGGAAAGCTCTCATCGATGACGCCGTTCCAATGCCGCGATTTTCCACTCTTTTTGCTACTGCTGTGGAACACTCGAGCTTTGAAAATCGGTCGAGGGGGTGTGGTATCTTACGTCATAACACGCACGACGGTAGTGGGCGCGAATTCGCGGGAGTTTCGCGCGTGAACGGGTCCATGGCAAAGTGTGAAAGTCTACTCGAGAAGCCCGGTCCCGGCACAACTCTCCGATTGAGCCGCCAGAAAACGGCTAACTCGGTGGTCTTGGCCAATCCGGGCGGGGGCCTCCGGGGTATATTCTGGAGTCATGTTGAGTCAAGTCCTGGGGTCCGGCGCACCGTACTTTGTGTCAAACGAACATCCATCGGTGCCTTCTTTTCTGTCGCATGTATCCACATGCCCTTGATGTATTGCTCTACCCAAGAATCTGAATGTTCTCTTGGCTACTCTCCGTGAACCGTAGCCGCTACTGCTGTAGTGGAAGCCGGAATGCTATGCACACCATGGTACGTAGCACACCACACGCGAGAGACCCCATTTCGATATGTGCAATCAGTTCGTGCGCTCCGCTGTGTGTTCCTGTTCACGTTGTTATTACTCGAGCTGGGTCGAAAGAGTGCCTCGCTTTCAGCAGATTTGCTTGTAGAGGCGGACATGATTTGCACCAAATGTGGGAGCATGACGCCTCCGATGCGTCCCACATCTTCAGGCGCCAGAAAAAGGTACAGTACATAAGACGTGCTTGGTGCTTGTGTAGCAGCTGCTGCTGCTTGGGGTAAAAGGTGCGAAGGCCAGGTCCACCGCGGTCGTAAGAGGAGAGCGGACAGAGGGCAACGGCTTTCTCTCTCTGGTGGAATCTACGCGCGAATGCAACCAACCCAACGGGGCATGATTCGTCCTTAGACCCGCATTTCCAACAGCATCGTAATCTGCATGGGTTCAACTTCAAGAAGCCTTCGCCGCTGCTGCTGCCGTCTTGTCGTGGGCAACAGCACAGCCGAGGCACGGACGGCCGCAATCATGAGCCAGCCGCATCGTCAAAATTTCAAATTGGTCAACTGGCTCCGGAAATTTTTGAAAAAGAGGAAACGAGCGGCCGATTATTACCGATTACCGCCAAAGTGGGGATTCGCACCGGCGGTGTAGCCGTGAACTCCTCTCTCCTCTCTCTGTGCGTGTCTCTCTCACGCACCTGTGGGTGGACCTGTTCGCTCCTGCTTGTGTGTGATGTGTGATGTCTCTCGCTCACCACTCTCCACACGGCAATTTCGAAATCACGGAACCCCTGGCATACCGTACACAAAAGGAAACTGGGTACCAATTTCGACCCCCCATGGCTGGGGAGCTGGCTCACTGCTGACTTTACGCGTTTATCTTGCACCACACTCTGATGGGCTCGATGCGACAAGCGTATGACAAAAAGTGTTAAGGGGCTCATTACAGGGTGGTCAGGGTTACGTGATTCCACGTATGCGGTTTTACGACAGAAAAAGGACACAAGTAAAACAAACGTGTTCGTTGTTAGCTGTGTGGCACCATTACCATGGCTGTAAAATGGAATCCGGTGCTAAATGTAGTGGCCGCACAGCACATGAGTGTTTTTCAGATGGGTACATGGGGGGGAACAGCAGCAATGACTCGAACACTTAGCCCACTCACGAAAACAGTGGTAGCGACAATCTTCTTCGCGATTAAACCCAATGTTAGGTAGCGTATTATTGTAGCAAAGCCTCAGTCCTCTTCGCCAACGACGAGCCAAGCGCACGACAACCACACGTGAAGACGACGTACTTGTAAGACAATTCGTTTTTTTGCCTTCGCACGGGAAGGACGCGTAGAGTCGCAGTCGCAACACTTGGGAAGACACCGGGAAATGAAGGCCCGGCGAATACACCATCAAACGGCGGTCGAGGCCTCCCCTCATCTCCGTTGTCATGCGCCGTGGTCTGAGCCGTAAAAAACATCTGTCGTGAGGAGAACTCAAGGAGCCAGCCAGTGCCGAAGTGTTGAACTCGTTCTGCGACGTACAGTACGCAACTTATTTTTTCCAACTCCCAACGCCGCAGCCAACAAGTGCTCTGCACAGAAACCGCCGCAGCGCACGCACCTCTCCGCTGACAATCGGTCAGGCGCAAGGACTGCAGTCTAAACTTAAACTTCTCATGACTCTTCTTCTAACGACTGCTGTTGCATGCGGCAAGTGCGTATGAGCCATCTCCATCATCCGCAGTCAAAGAAGCCAGCCTCCGGCACGGCTGTTAAACATTCCGCATTCCCTTTATAGGCATTCCCTTTATAGGCAAGGAGCAAAGGTGACAACTGGCCTGAACATCCTTAGGAGGATTCACCCCCAAAACCTTGCCCCTATTCTCGCTAGTAGGCCTGTCCGCCGACCACACACCCTCCCCTGGCACCGGCAAGCGACTCGTAAACAGAATGCACCAAACGGGCGTACAAGGCCTCTCTTCTTTTGAGGTCATGTTTTCCTACAGCCACTCACGAGCGAACTTCTCATGTAACTAAATAGATAGGTGATAAGAAGTTCTACCGAAAGTACGGTCATGCAACAAACTGGGCAACCAGACAGGCCACCCAGATCCTCCTACCCCCAAGTATTGTTCCGATCAATCCCAGAGCTACATAGTGTGATTATCTACGGCAGAGACGGGTCGTCCTCCTTCGCGTGCTTGCACCACCTCTGTGAAGGGATGTGGAACGCCGGAGCAATCGGCCGGCGCTGCAAAAGACAAAAAAAAAGGTCGGCGTGGGGGGGGTGAACTCATCAATCTCACTAGTTGTAGGGGGGCAGGACATGTGTATGCCGGGGGTACGGGGAGCGAGGATTAAGGTTGGGTGGTCTGCAACGAGCGACAATCAAGTGGGTAACAAGTTCGTGGAGAACGGAGCAGCCGTTTTCGCCCTTGCAGGAGAAACTACTTCGTAGACGCCCCAAAACAGGCAGGAAACCGAACGTCCCGAAGTTACCTGTAAGAGAGCCCAACTCTTTGTAGGTCAGGCAAAATCCGAGACATGGAGGATCGTGCAACGCCACGAGCGGATGCCGACGCTATGCCACAGACTTATAGAAGCCGAAATCAAACCATTAGACTAGTCAGCGAGACTAGTCAGCGCTGACTAGTCTAATGGTTTGATTTCGGCTTTTCTAAAAGTTAGTCGTGGGGTTTAGGCTCCTATAAAAGTTAGTCGTGGGTTCGAGACCCAGGCTGGACACTTTGAAGTGGTTTTTTTCCTGAGACCCTGGATACTCTCGGCCACCAGAGTATGGGTGACGGAAGGACTCGTGGACCCTGGCGAGTGATATGAAGCGAAATGAAGATTGGATGGATAGTAGCGCTGGCAAGGGGAATCACCCTCCTCGGAAGTGAAAGTGACGGGGCTCACGAACCCCACGACTAACTTTTATAGAACCCCAAATCAAACCATTAGACTAGTCAGCGCTGACTAATAGTCTAATGGTTTGATTTCGGCTTCTATAGACTGCTGCAACAGGGCGCCCGCGCGCAAAAACTAAAAGCTCAACATGATATCAAGCAGAAGAGCCTGAGAACAATTTGCGAGTCCAGTTACACAAAAAAGTAAACAGCCGCATTGTGGCCAGCAAGGGGGAAGTAAGATCCGTAGCCTCAGCGTAAACTATTATAATAGAGGGTCTTAAGTGTGCGGGCGTGCGGGCGCTATCTGTTTAGTACTTGTCAATTACCGGACAAGAGAAGAAGACCACCATGGATGAGGAGGGGATGGAGGCATGTCCATGCAGTCTGCCCTGCGCACGAACTGCACTCAGCTACAAAGGTGAGCTGTTTCGACATGGCGAGGCCACCAGGAGATGGACACGCAGCACACGACACGGCGTTGGCGAAAAAAGCAGTTGAAAGTATTCATATCCGTCCCACAAGAGAGGCAACACTTTCTTTTTAGGTGTGGCATACTGCTGTATCACATCGTTCCCACCTCTCGGTCCGAGGAAATCCTGGCGATCGCGATGAAGGCCAAGCCGATGCCGACGAACGCGAATCCCGTGTTGCGCTTCCAGTGCGGCGGGTTGACCCACCAACCCCCGGCGGGCGACCACACGTGCTTGGGGAAGTGGAAGTGTCGTCCCCCCCCCATGGCTGCTGCCGCTGCTGCTGCCGCTGTCGCGGATGCTCGGTCTGACTATTGAGCGAAGATCCGCTGCTTGGTCGTAGAAATAGCAAGGAGAGATACAAATTGGTGCTTAGGGGTGTACCAAACAGGTAGTGGGAAATGGTGGATGATCGGGAAGTGGTTCGTTTGCCGCTTGTCGCCGCCCGAACCCAGGTCACGTATTGTCAGCTGCGAGCGTCAGGCTCACTTTAGCCTAAATCACGTTACAATAGTGAAAAATCTGAGGCTCACCACCGCCTGCTTTCGACTGAAGCGGCTCGCGCACATGAAGATGGGGGTGGGGGTGGACGGAACGAATGCTGGCGGAAAGTATTCGTAACGGCCCCCTTCCCAACTGATTGCAGGACGCCATGTAAAGGTTGTTTCAACCAACTGCTGTCGATCGCAGCTACTCAAGCTACGTATCGAAGCGCTCAGATTTGGTAGTGTTGGCGGAGGTGGAGGGACCTTGGGGCTAGTCCATCCGGTAAAATGTGCTGTCGCCCCCGTGTGTGACCTGCTGTGCCCGTCTAGCCTCTTCCACGCGTTAGCGGTGATAAGCGAAAGGGGCGAGGGGGTGACCAAGAACACGACGTATGTACTGCTGTCCTCTGTGTATGTATGCATGCATGCCAAAGTGAGGCCTTGGCCTTCGAGCAACGTTGCACGACTGGACCGAGGGAGTGTTTTCCAGTGCTGCAGTGCTAGCTTGCGACTTGATCATGGCGGCACGAGATCACGTGGCGGTGTGAGACTACGTGCGGGTAACTAGCTCGTCGGCGGTAGTTTTGCCGCTACAGGCAGATGGGCAGCGCAGACGACAGCACAACTTAGACTATTAGTGCTGTAGCGAGCGAGACAAGAGCATGAGGTAGTGGTAGCCTGGGTGGACGAACGAGACGCAGTTTCTCTGGTCTGTTGAAGCTTTTGCAGAGTGCTCACACACAAAAGGACGTCGACTATAATACTCTGCATGGCACCAGTCTGGCACTCAGAGCACTACAATTTGTACGTCATCAGGGCGGAGAGTTCCTGCGAGACAGGTGAACCAATCTCTGTGACATTGGTGTACACCAGGAGCAGACTAAGATGTGATGATCCAATTCAAGCAGGCACACCCCGCATCTGTTATTGACTCTGTTCATAGCTCGTACATGTGCAGTTGTGGCACATGCACAACTCTACGTGTTGAACAGACAGAGCCGTTGCTTCTCGTATCGTCGGCATGCGAGTACATGGCAGCAATGCTGTGTACATACACATCTGCCAAGCAGGCTGTAAACAGCAGTGCATTTTTTCTTGGCATCTCTCATGTGTATCGCTGCGATTCTTTCAATGCAATAGCGCAATGATGCAACAGATGTCACACTTCCACAGCTCTCTCAATCCCAGCCCCTTCCCAGCTGTTCCCTCATCACCCCATGCTGTGTCACACAGCAGCACCGGGAGCTCTCTGAGTAGGCCTAGGGCCTGAGGCGTGATGAGACCCCTGCTGTTACGTTCACCTACAAAGAACCTTCGGATAACAAGTGTGAGAAGCTGATAAGCCACCTCTTGTGAAACTCTTTAGGACCCGGGGGGTCAAACGCACCTGGCTCCGAGCTCTTGATTCCTTCCCTTCCTATATCTGTCTGCCGCTGTGTCCGATCGCCGGCCGTGCACAACGACGCAACGCAACGATGGACGACAATCAAGGCAGGGGGAGACGCAGAAGCGATTCTCTAGGTACAAACTCCGAGCTGTCGACCCCCCGGAAAAGACGTACACTTACGGTGTACTGCTTACTCGCGCTCTACAGGACCATGGCGAGCGGCTTCGGGAGAAACAAGGTCGGGAGGTGCTACTCGATATTCTCTGCGTTCGAAACATGCATGGTGAGCGCCTTCTGTGAGCTGGATATCGACCGAAATAAGAGCGTATTTTGCTTGTTTTTTGCCCTTTCCGTCACGGCAGCGGGCCTGCTATGTTTTGGTTCACGCGTCCAACGCTGGGATAGGGATAGGCTTCCTGCAATTGGGCCGCCAAATTCCCAAAAGGGAAATCGTAGACATACAGGTACTTTCTGACGCTATGAATCCGTTGCTAATCTATCTCAGACTCTTTTCTATGATAGAGATGGTTTCGTTGTGTCATATTAAGAAAAAAAAAAAAAAGTGGCTGTGGGGGGGGCGGGGTCACTGATTCCCAGTCTATTTTCAAGACACATTTGACCCTTGGTTCTCGCTGCGGTGAGTCCGTCAACCTAGCACCGCCCTCGGACGCACAGGCCTCACAACGTTGTTCCAGCGCCGGACACGGGTTACACACCGCAGGCCACTTTCTGCGCCAAGGGCGTGCACACAACCACAGCCACGAGATGATTGATGCGCCTAGCTTGAAGAACACCCACAACGTCACACCAGCGCAAATCTCACCGCATTTCGCCCTTAAAAAAAAAACGCCACAAGCCACAAGGGGAAGCAACCACAGCACTCTCGCGCACTCCCCTTGGATCGGCTTCACGTCCCGACTCGACCCTAGTCTTCAACACAACCAAGGCCTATATATGCCAAGGTGTAGGGGCACTTCATGGACATAGTAGTAACACTTTAGGGACATGTCCGGTATGGCGAATGTCGGGGCCGCTGGGTCTGCCATTACGGCAGATTTTGCCTGCTATATCCTTGGGGAGTGCATTCGCCGGAGTGCTCACACCACTGCTTTAGAGAGTGCAAGGGACCCGTGCACAATACGTGCAATCAGGACCTTATGGGTGTTGGCGAACCCTCCGAGTTCGGGTTAGCATGCGGGGGAGACAAGTGCAAACTGAAGATGACGGAGGAAGGCCCCAGCCGCCCCGACATTCGCCATACCGGACATGTCCCTAAAGTGTTACTACTATGTCCATGAAGTGCCCCTACACCTTGACTTATATAGGCCTTGGTTGTGTTGAAGACTAGGGTCGAGTCGGACGTGAAGCCGATCCAAGGGGAGTGCGCGAGAGTGCGCTGTGGTTGCTTCCCCTTGTGGCTTGTGGTGGTTTTTTTTTTAAGCGCGAAATGCGGTGAGATTTGCGCTGGTGTGACGTTGTGGGTGTTCTTCAAGCTAGGCGCATCAATCATCTCGTGGCTGTGGTTGTGTGCACGCCCTTGGCGCAGAAAGTGGCCTGCGGTGTGTAACCCGTGTCCGGCGCTAGAACAACGTTGTGAGGCCTGTGCGTCCGAGGGCGGTGCTAGGTTGACGGGCTCACCGCAGCGAGAACCAAGGGTCAAATGTGTCTTGAAAATAGACTGGGATCAGCCTGACGCCCCCCCCCCCCCCCCCAAATGTTGGTGGTGTTTTTAGTAGGGGTAGGAACGGTGCTCCGTCTCGAAAGGGACGGGTGGTCAATGGTCAAATGAGTATGCCCCCCCCCCCCACAGCCACTTTTGGGAATTTGGCGGCCCAATTACAGGAAGCCACAGTTGCAGCGTTCCATCTGACATCTGACATGATAGCTGTCGTAGCGAGGACGTCTGGCCAGCGCGAGAAGTACGAACGGCAGAAATATGTTGCCCATTTCTCTGATAGCCCCCAACTCTCTTGTGAGCGGGCCTCTTGCCGACCCTCCTGTGTCTACTTCCAGAGCTGCCCAGCCGCTGTCCAGGGTTGCTGCGGCAAGCAAACGACTCAAGCAGGGGTCTAGCGATGAAGTGAGGTTGCACGTATACAAAATGGGGTCGCAATGCTGCAAGGAGTACTGGCTGTGGTGGCTAATTCTCTGACTCTTGTTGCAATAACGATCGCGAGTTTACTTCAGGAGGTTGGGAGCACGAGAGAGATGCTGCTGGTGTGCTCAATCATGTGTGCACTTGAGCGAACAGTGCGTCTTGTTTAGCCGTATGCTACTTCTGCAAGTGTACTCGTATACGTAGCCTTGGGGAATGCATCCCGGCTTTTTTGGGCAAGTGTGCACTCGCGAGGTCTTCGTAGGCCACGCGATCAGTTTCAATGGCTCTCCTTACAGTCCCTATATGCTGTCTGGGAAATCGTAGACATACAGGTACTTTCTGACGCTACAGTATGAATCCATTGCTAATCTGTCTCAGACTCTTTTCTATGATAGAGATGGTTTCGTTGTGTCACATGAAGAAAAAAAAGAAAGAAACAGTGGTTTGGTGAAGCGTTTGGTTGTTGCTCGTGTGTTCGTTGAGTCGTGGCTCTGATACATGGTACATATGAGGGTAGTGTGGCAAAGGCCCTCGACCCTCTCATATCGGAGCCCCCTCTTGTACCACCCAACTACCATAGCATTAGAGGGTCAAGTCCGTGGCAACCGATTTCGACCCTCTTTGTTTTAAGGAACCCTCTTACATCGTGGCCATGACTGTACTCCGGTAGAAAAAACTCTCATTCTGTGGTCACTACCTCCGAGTGCTGTGCAGCTTGCAGCAAGAAGCAGAACAGCATTTTTACTGTAACGGATAAATGTGATACCAGGTATTCCCTGGACAAACCGAAACACGCGGAATAATTTGTCTCCCGTTGGAAACGTATTGTCAACTGTGCGCCTGCCGGAATAGTAGTCCGGTACTGTAGTCCGGTGACGCGCATCTTCCCCCCGCGCTGTCATGCCGGTCGATTGCCATCTTGCTGATGATGTATTCCCCGCCCGGCCCAACCTCGCTTTTGTGCCCGCAGAACACGGAGCCCGACTCCTCGGTATGCTACGACTTCCGCAAACAGTACTTCAACTGCCTGCACTTGCCAACCGTTAACACGGTATGAAGCGTGGAGGAAGCGTCGTGTTGAGGACCTTGTTGCAGATTGATTGTGTTGTAAATAGATGCTTTTGGTTGTTGGTCGTGCTTCGTTCTTCCTTTATTTTTCAACTATGGACCACGCCGTCCAAAGTGTGTCCTTGTTTCTTGTTCCATGAAAGAACTGCATCGCGTGACCAAGGCTGTATCGTTACATATTGGCGTTGTTCGCCCTCTGTTTTTTCGGACAGCATCTGGAAGAGGTTGCTGAGAAAACACGTATTTCCTTTCTGTTTGTTGGTTGCGCGCCCTCCGTTTGTTCGTTTTGTCTAGATGTCCGAAAAGCAGATGGACTTTATGGAGGAGCGCAAAGACACCCTCGTCCTGGCGTCGAAGGCTCTCCAATCCGGGGCAAGCGGTAGTGCGCCAGCTAAACCACCGGGAGAAGAATCAACATAGCGCCGCCGTACGTCCGACAATAGTTGTCCATAAGAGTACCGTAAGAGGCGGAGATATGGCATCGAGGTTTCAAAGCTCGATTTTGCTCCGCAGGCAAGGGGGGTTCGGAAACAGCCCGACAGAAGCCCTTGACGAGAAGTGCCTACAACCACAATTTTTGGTGTTGGCAAAAAATCTGAAGTGGTCTATGGGAGGGTGCCATCTCTCCGCCTCTTTACAGTACTACTGACCAGCAGGAAAAGGAGGGCGGCGGCGGAGGGGGGGATTGGTGCTTCTTGTCAGGGGGGGTTTATGGCCCCCTCAGTGGCTCGCCGGAGCACCAGTAGGGTGCACGGATCGAGCGGGATGTTCGTTCAACGGGTCGTCTTGATTCTCCCACTGCTTTGGGATGGTTGGCTTGCAAAGACAACCTTGTTTTACTCGCTCAAGTGAATTTTCAATCAAAGTATGGAGGCGTGTCGGCGGCTCCTTTTTGGGCCTGCGGAAGGCTTCTCATACGGTCAAGAGACGGGCCTGTTTTCAGCTATAGTTTGAGCACGTCGCACGCGCGCGAAACATGTTATTAATAGGGACTTTTTTTTTTCCTCGTCCTCCGATGGACGCTTTGAAGACTGTCATACTGGTGTGTCGAATGGCTTCCACGTAGCCACTTGTTTAGCTTCTTGCTGGACAACATCATCGATGACGGGATTATGCGTATCACAAAGCATTTTTGTGGGGGTTTGGAATTCCAGGTTGTGCTGTTCGATCGACCGCGTCGCACGTACCGAGCACGGGATCCAAATCGCTGTCGGCATGACGCAGTCGCTCCTTGTCACTCTTGACCAAGCGGTGGTGTTTTGCGCACTCAGGTGCTGGATGGCACATATCTATGCACAACCAGGAAACGCGCCCCACCGGGTCGAGCCGCGGCTTCGAGAGCACCACGAAGCCGTCTCACGCCCAACACGTTGTACCAGCCATATATCCCAAAGGGTGCCACCTCTAGGCTTGCTTTGGTACACCACCTTGAGCCGCTTTCATCTCGCGCACGGCCAAGTCTTGAACCGATGTCGCCTCAAGGGAAAGAAAATGTCGGGTGCCTCCATGGGAGTTGGGAACATTTTCGTGGAGGATGCGTTGGATCCATGCGGATACATTCATCAACGTGCAGAAAAAAACGGTCCCTGGAAACGTTCCGACAGGGAACCACAGGTGGATACTTTTACACGGATGTTCCACATACCACTGCTGACATGAAACGGACGGACCACTCGTCTCACCGTCCTGCTCACTCTATTTCTGGTCCCCGTCTCTCCTTTCTCGAACATGAACGCAGACAACCTGCCTACGATCGTGGTAGCGGGCTACAGCTACCTCGACCTGCACACCCAAGGAGTTTGAAGTCGCCATTGGAGCGTCGAATATGTTTCAAACTCTAGACAGGCGCAAGCGAGAGACCAAAGGCCACGATGAAGAGCAGGACGAAAGCGACTAAAAAACGGGGGTGGGAGGGGGGGGTAATGTGGAAGTAACCTCGTCACATCTCATCAACGTCTGTCGAGGACGATCCCCTCTTTTCACGTAGGAATCTCAACGGAGAGATGTCGGATGTGGCGGAGAAAAGACCTGGGATCGATTCCCCACGCTCTCTTCTATCCCCGTTTGTTTCGCAGGCAGGGAGGGTTGGAAATCGCCGACTACAAGCATGGAGTGTTCTGTCACTTCATTCGCGACTTGGCGATCAACGTGAAGCAGTTTGTGGTATGGGATAGACGACTCTCGTGTGCCCTACTTGTTGGAAAGTGCACTATTTTCGCGCACTCCGGACGTGCCTCTCCCTGTCGTCACGATCACGCCCCGCAGCACCAAAACCGCCTCCGCCGCCACAATCACCCCTGCCCCGATCGCTGCTGTTGCTGCCACGATCGCTCCCAGTACTACTGCCAGAGCCTTTCCTCCCTTTTCGGGTGGTCGTCGCCTCTGCTGCCGCTGCGAGCATAAGCCGGTAGAACGACTGGTACTCTATCGCCGCAAGCACGCTCTGCACGAAGCCATGGTATTCGTGCTCCTCGAACAGGGCCGTGTAGTTGTTTTCCTTCGCGTCCTGCTTGAATGGTCGTCGTCAGTGGCTGGAGTGGTAAGGTTGCAGAAGCAATGTGATTTGTGGTAATTTTCTTAGGGTCTACACATAGGATCTAGTCGTTAAGAGTTGGCGGTGAAGGGGACGCAACGGTAGAGTACCGCCCACTTGAAGGAATACCTTTGTCGAGTCTTCCGCCTTCGTTCGTGGAGCTGAACCAATACCCCCACAACCAACCAACATGAAGTTCTAAGCCACAAACGAAAAATAAATACGTATAACTCATCTGGAACACGAAACAGCGAGACCCGGTTCCCGTGTAAGTTCCAAAGCTACCCTTCCTGCTTAATAGACGGGTACACCGTTTCGGTGTCATTCCATCCTATTGTTCAACCTCATTTAGATGCCGAGTACATGCTGAGGATAGGGATGGGCCCGCGTGGGTACAATGGAGGTTCTGGAGGAAGGGAGCAAGAGGATGTAAGGCTCGAAAGGTTTGGTGCGATGTAGCTCTCATTGGCCCTGTTAGCCGGATTGGCACTTATCGCCAACAAGGTGAGGATTAAGAACCGCTGTAGAGCGCCTCATCAACGTAGAAGACCCCGCAGCGTAACGTGCGCAAGGCGTACTGCCGAGTCATGAAGCGAATCACGCACCAATGTTCTGCCGTAGTCCTGACGCACGGGCGATATCCATTCACTTTTTTGCCGTCACGACCACGACCCTTCAGAGCTAGAAAAATAGTGAATTGAAACAGGGACGAATTGGACGGGTACGTTTACCTTCATGTCGGAAAACAAATCCTCAGCTGGGCGCCCCTCCCCTTCTAAAAACCCTGTGTGGTCGTCATTGTTTCGCCCATGGTGCAACGTTTTGGATAATAAGTAGGTGCCAGAGGATTGAGTTTGCGAGCGACGGAGAGACGGGGAAGCTATGAGAGGAAGGACATCGAGAGGGAGCTTTCCCATTGGATCACGAAACAAACGGAGGAACCTATACACACAACGGAGTGTTAGAAGGGAACAAATCTTAAAGGTTGCAGGATCAAGCACGTGGGTGTGTACTTGGAGTTGACGCAAAAGCAAGAGGGGATGCGGTGCTCAGCTTCACTTTAATCACAAAATGGACTACTAACTTGCGAAGATTGCGAAAACCAAAGGTTCGTGCAGGCACCGTATTCGCGCCAAGCTCACCGCTTAATAAGTTCTCCACAAGCTGCAGGTATTGCCCGTGGAGCTCAGAGTATCTGCGCGTCGAAAACACAAGTTTCATGGAGTAAACATGATAACGGGAGGAGGAGTCATTTGGTGCCATAGCTGTTAGACACCTTTCTTTATTGTGTGGGTACACGCGTGCACCTTTTCGACAGGTATTTCTCACATGTATGCATACTTTTACTTTTTTGTGTTCTACACGCGTACGCGAACCTTATATTATGTGTATGGTCCCCGGTCTTCTCTTCTTCTTGGACCGCGTCCCCGAACTCCCTCGCGTGTTCCCTGCGTAACGGCAAGCAAGGTAGTAAGTACTTTGTGTAGATGACAGTCGGCTCACAGCAGCAGTGCAAATACATAGCGATACGTGTCTCGATGGCCCACTTTCGAGGCAGACGACAAAGGTTCTCCAGCCGGCCTTCAAGTTAACGCCGTGTTCAACCCCACTGGAGAAATTAATTGCCGTTCAAGTTCTCCCGGTAGCCAGGTCCAGGGCTTCCGTTGAAAGTTTTTCTTGCTCGTCGAACAGGTGGGCTCGGAGAAAGAGCACACAACGTACTGCTCTATCTATTGGACGGTCGCAAAAGTTTTGTGAACGAGTGGAATTCTTTTGTGATCGTATACCTTGCGAAATTGTCGAGCTCCCCGTGAAATGGACGCGACTCGAAGAAGTGACATGCTCGCTCGAGGAGGCCCCATCCATCGTTGCTGCCAGTGCTCTTCGTCTCGTTATCTTCGTCATCCTTCAGTAACATGTTCGACGAAGAAAGGTTGTGTGTACATAGAATCAACAGAGCATGTAGGGCGTGGGCATACCAATGTACTTCCGATATTATGCCCCGGCTGTGCAAGTGAAGTGGTATTGTAAGGCATCACTGGATCTAATGTACAATAGTAATCGTGCAGGTGCAGCGTACATTGTTGCACTCCGGAAATACTTTGGTTGCGCTCTGCATTGAGATCTACCAAATCACGCACATGCACGTAACCCGTAACCCGTGCATTTCGCACCTGATGGGCTGTTACAACAGTTGTTGCCCAACTGCAAAGCTAGTGTCAATTTTAGCCACATCATTACGGTATGGAATACCACGCTACGCTATACTCTACAGTCCCTCACTGCCACTCTGTGTGCGGCCTCATCATGAAAATAGAGTAACCTAAGTATTGACGAGCAGATACAATCTCTTTACCTGTGCTCCAACAGTTGTTCTCGGTGTTCGGAAGCTCATTTTTCAATCTGTTTGGACAGAAAAAAAAACCGTGAAGGGGATTTTGGTGTGAGAGGTTGAAGGGAGGTGAGAGAGGAGCGAGGAAGGAGTCAATGAGTCAAAGCTGCAGCAGTAATAAAAATGCGGCGCAATGAGTGCCGTTTCGACTTCGGGCTGTCCCCTCAAAACCCTCAAACCTCAAACCCCACACTCTCTATCGGAGACTCTCATTCTGCCGGCCTCTCTCGAGTCCCTCTGCCATGTCTAGGAGGATTTCTGCCATTCCATTCTGATATTGAGGAATCGCCGAAAACGATACTGAACCTTCGACACGCATCTGCATGAGAGCATCCTACGGGGAAGGACGGCGTTCGTGCATACCTATTGGTGAGCGTCCGTTCATGTACAACAATACTGCTGTTGGATGACGTGTGTCCCAACTCCGTTTTAGCACACTGCGGATACTTACATGACTTGATGTGCTGTATAAGCGCATCGTTATATTCTGCAATGGTCACTTGACTGTGTTGTCGCAAGAGATGCACGTATGTGCAGAGTAAGTCGACATAGAGGAGGAGACCGACGCTGTACAGAAGAACAGCCGCAGATACATGCTTATATGCAAGCACGTTATGGTAGTATTGCATAGCCAAAATATCGACTGCAGTTCGGGCGTAAGGCTCATGCACTGAGCGCACTTTCAAAAAACACACGTTTTACTTTCTGACCTCTCCTCGCTGGCCCCAGCAGCAATCATGATTGGATGGGCTCTCGCGACGTCACCGGCGGTCCAATAGGATAGCGGCGCCGTACAGGTTGATGAAGGAAAAGGGCTCGAGTGTCGTGGTTATTCGTCACCTTTCTAAATGGCCTGGATGAAGGCGGGTGGCTGGGCGAATAAGAGATCCGCTATTTCCGTCATAAGGGGAAGGTCCTTGGGTAGATCGAAGTCTGCGCCAGTGGTCAAGGGCGGACGAGAACGGGAGGTCCATAGAGGAGTACCCGACAACGACCTTTCTTACCAAAGCCCAGAAGCAGCTATTCATAGGCAGAAGATTCCCGATCACCCCAAGAACTCAGTGGTGGGAAGTGGTGGCAATCATGGGGGTGGGAGGGCAAGAGGTGCTTCTTTGGGATATAGTGGTTTGCCTGAGAGGTGTAACTCCCCTGCAGGTTCTCGATTGAGTCAACATGTGGAGCGCTTCGTGAAAGAGACGGGCGGGTCCATGGCCGAAGGACGGCACCTGGCGCAACTTCTGCAGGTACGATCATTGATAGCGAACAGGAACGTAGCCAGGAACCTGACGAGCTCTTGAGGTGTGTTTTGCTCTCTTTGTTTCCCTGCAGGCTGTTGTACCAAACTGTGCCATAATTGGAGTCCTTCCTGCCTGCTTATTATGCAACCGCCGTCATCGTCGCGACAACAATAGTAACCGATGCCACCGCCAACGCCGATGCCCTCATCGTCCTCAAGCTGGAATTTCGCGACGTTGCGAGGAGGGCCGAGGGAGCGGAAGCGGAGGCCGCATGTCTGAGAGATCGTGTCAGAAAGGTGACCGTAGGTATTTGGTACTTGACACCTGAGCCAAGAACGCCCGGAACGAACGCACCAAGTACAAACACCATGGACGGCCATTGGCGGGCAACGAATACGCGCCATTCCCCACCCCCACACCCCCACTGAACCAAACCGTACCGCTAGGACATCGGGGAGACCGGACACAGGGGCCGGTTTAATCGGGGAGACGGGCGTTGTTCCGTCTTAGCAGACACACGCTGGCAATAACCCCCCACCACTAAGCCGAAAGCCACTAACGGCAGGTGCACCGCCCCGTTGTTCTGCCACGCCCTTCGTTCTTTCAATTTCTCCTCTTCCTGTCTCTCGGGATGCGATCATGTACCGAAAGCTGGAGAGCAGTAGGCGAGAGAAGGACGCAGCTGATCGGAGCTCGTTCGCAGGCTTGGCCCTGGCGCACTCCGACGCCTCTCATGAACTCAGATCCTGCCTCGAAGTAGCAGATCGGAAAATCGAAGAATCGAAGGTATTTTAAAACATGCCTGGTTGTTGTGTGGTGTAAACAACGAATATACGACCGAATTCTTTTCGTCAGCGATGGTTGCTCTCTATGCGGTAGTGCAACCCCACCTTTCCCGCCATGGTGGGACGAGTTGCTCACGAAAAGACCACCAAAGGAGAAGGAAGTAAAGGAGAGACTGGTTTATTGTCTGTTTTTCCAGCACAACAATGTCCAATTGGCCCCAGTCAGGGGTTGAAACTCACCGACCGGAGCACCGATAACCATTCTAAGGCAGTTTTTCGCACCTTCTCAACACTCCAACAGGTGCTATCGCTCGGAAACATCAGTATTTTGCGCAATATATATACCAGTACTGTTTGGTCACAGTATTTCGTGTTCAGTGTTGGCAATTTTCGGGTACGATGCTAAAGCTGTCACCTCTTTCGCGTTTTGTATCTAACGTCAAGTCGTGGTTCGGTAGCAGCGTAACATCTGACGAAATAATCGAATCTCATTCCATCGCCCATGGAGAGAATTGACGGATATTGTGGGACTCTACGTTGTTGTCATCACTATTCCGACATTGTTTTTCGTTCCATAAAGGCTGAGAAGCAGGCACTGCTTGACGAGCTGGACCATAGAGAGAGCACGATCGCGGAGCTAGAGAGGAAGGCCGCGAAGCTCTCCACCGCTGCAGACGTCAAACGCGAGAGAGAAGAACGGGTACGTACGCGATGCCTGCTCGTGAAAACTTGTATATAACAAAGTCGCGGTGAAAGTTTTCTCTTCCTCCGGCTGATCCACATCGTTACGACCGGCTGCAGGTGAGTCAAGTTCAATTCTTCAAATTCTGCTGTGCGTGTTTTCATGGGCCCTCCACGTCCGCCATACCATCAGAAGCTCCCCAGGTAGAACTATTACTCATAGGCCATGTACATATTTGTTCTGGTACGAGTGATGGAACTACATTGGGCAATTTTTTTGCGGGGGAATTCACGAAAAACGACCACATTTTGTCTCTTTCATCCCCTAGGCCTCGAGAGAAGTCGGAGGCAGGGAATTGTTGAGAGTTATGCATACTACTGTATGTTTTCCAACGCGGTTCAGAAATCTGATATGTTTCGTCTGTTGCCCACCATTGCTTTTTAAGCTGCTTTCACCCGCATTTGCTCCGGCATGCGATGGTACATCAATGTTCGTTGAACTCAACAGGCTACGTTGTCCACATGGGACGTTCTTGACGGTTTGACACGCTGATAACCTTGTACATCGCGACGAGAAATTTCATGGTAACATAGTTTTGTTCATGTGGTGGGAAAATAGCCAACGATCGGGCAGCCAAAACGGTGCATGAAATTTGGAAGGACAGGCAAGGGTGCCAAACCTGTCCAGCCCAGCCGGTCCAAGTCTGCCAATTTTTGGGCGATTATCGTGACAGCGCGACGATAGAAGACATCTGTCCCGTCTACAAACCTTTCGCTTTCGTTTGAAGTCCGAAAAGACCCCGGTGCCTTGGCACAACAACAACACCATCGCCAACATCGCGTTCTGATGGCAGGGGAAATCTGTAAATGACGGGCGTTCGGCCTCGATATCTGTCCTGGACAGATTTGTAGGGTGTTGACAGCCCCACGAGGCCACATCCCGTATTCCTTGGTTATTGTTGGAAGAGGCGATACAGCAAGATGACCTTGGTGAACCCTCAACTTGCAACCCAGGCCCGAAGGGTGTGGGAGAAGAGGATCTCCGCAAAGTGGGAGGCATACTGGTCCGTTCGATGTCGAAGGACCAAGTCGGCCGAGATCTCTCGGACTCGCGAACTCTCGGAGACATATGGGGGAGCGAACGAAGGCACGTGTCTCCTTGTTTCTCGGATTGGTAGGGGTGGTGTCGACGTTGTTTAGTTTTTGCTCTCAACCGGCTTGAAAGTGGTGAAACACAATCCTAGAGTTGGAGCCCGATCATTGAAGTCTGTAAATTGGAGAGAAACTCAGAAGGATGCTCAGAAATAGATGATTGTCTGCGTCCTCTTCCGTTAACACATCTTTGCAGGTCCCGGGTTAGGCATGCCTTCCACAATACGATGGCGGACCTTTTGCCTTCAACAAGCGACATGGAAACTTCTGTACGCCGTGGTGTTCTTTAGTCCCACGCTCACCCACCACACCCCCGCCCCCTCGCCTCGTAGCTGGGGTTGTCGTGTCTTTTCTTCCGTGACAGAGAATAGGAAGTAAAACACCGAGTGCTACCCTGCCAGAACGAAAGTTCTCGCGGGGGGTGTTTCCATTAGTAAAGTGTGTAATATCTCGTTTGCCGTTACTCTGCTTCGGCCTAACCCATCGTCTTGGACTTAGTGAGGGGGAGACACGTTTATAGCGATGCCTCTGTGGCTGGTGATGCTCTCCTTGACCGGGTCAGTATCTCGACGCAGTGTTGTTTTGTTCAGCAAACCTACATCTATTGCGACCCTTCCCTCCCTCCCCTGCACAGGATATTTTTGTGGGCGGTCAAGCACAGCAGTAGCGTATTCCCAGCCAGTGATTACGAACGCAGCAAGGAGAAGACTACAAGGATCGGCCTCCTCAGCTGAGGAAATTGACCGCGATCACGAAGGTCACCACCGTCCTAACGCGGCCATGGCAGCGACCATCGATGAAGTCAATCGCCGAGGTGGTCGCCTTCACGTACAAGAGGGGGAGCGGCGCGATAAAACGGCGGCGGCGGCGGCGGCGGCGGCGGCCACCCACTACAGCGCACAACACGCAGCGAAACCGCGCGATAGACATGGTAGGGGTTGGAGCTCATCACCATCGAATTCATCCACTGCGGCCGCCGCAGCGTTGATGCCCGAAGGTACCACATCACTAGGCCTTGTGGCACCACGGGGCCGTCTATCGATGGCAACATCGTCGTCGTTGTCTTCGTCGTCTTCGTCATCGATCCGTGCTCCTGAGCGGACTTCCTCGCTGGCGGGTGTCGGTGATCGACACGCGTGGCGCCAAGGCGGCGACAGCACGCCGATCGCAGGCGGCACCCTGGACCGACACCGGGGGTCGCCCGCGGACACCCGGCAGCAGCACCACGTCGCTGCGACAAGAAGAAGAGAACCACGCGTCGGCTACCTCGGCCGTACCAGCGGGGACCGAGCTGGAAGCGAAGTAGGCGCCTCCTCGATAAACAGCCCGCCGCCCCTGAGATATTCAGCGTCCGTCGCAAGCGGGTGGGCATCGTCCGTGCCCGATGCCGGGAGACGTCAACGAAGCGTTAGTCGTTTCGATGAGGTTGACGGCCGAAATACTGGCGAGGACGACGATGGTGACATGAGATCGTCGCTGGCAAGGCGCGGGCAACACGGTGGTGACGGGGTGAACAGTTCGCAGCAGCATGCAACCGAACGGTGGACGGGGATGCAATCCTCATCGGCTGCCATGCAGAAAACCGGGCAGAACCGCAGGCGACACGATACCACACAAATATCTCAACGCAGAAGGGACGATGACGAGGAGGGGGGGGCAGCGGGACGCTATCAAAACAGAGCCGAGAACGGAATCGCGGCCACCATCGCCGATGATGCGCGACGGTCACGACCCTCATCAGGGGTAGCCCCCGACCAACAGCAACGGGATCATCGGCAGAATGACATCAAGAGGAGCGGCGGTCGCCGGAGGAAACGGAGGGATGGGAGAAGGACCCCCGCGGTGACAAGGGATGGGATCGAGCTGGCCGCGACCTTTGCCCCGGCGTCGTCGGACACAGACGAGGACCATCCTCGCCGTGCGCAAGAGGACGACAAGGCTGCGCTTCACACGGCGGCCGACGTTGCGGCGGCGGCGGAGGAGGCGGTGTCGGCCTTCGTCGCGAACCATGCTACTGGTGTGGCGGCGCTCCCATCACATGCTTCTCGCCACTCGCAAAAACCAGAGCACCAGCGTCAGCACAGCTACCGCCGCCGCCGCCGCCAACACGAGCAGGAGTCCCCCCTGTCAAGCTTTTCCTGGACCACTGAGGTCAGGAGCATGCCGAGGCCGGGTCGGCGCTCGACCTCCGGGCGCGGCGTGAACCCTGACCGTGGTGGATGGCCAGCTGCTGCTGCTGCTTCTGGGGGAGTCTTCGGCGGCTCCGGCATGGCGTCCTCTCGGCCTCGCATTTCCGCCTCGGGTTCTACTTCTACGTCCGACTCTGCCGGGCCCTGGCAGCGGCAACGGGGAGAAGCAAAGATCGGCGTTTCGGGCGGGGGTTCATCTTCTATTCCACGACTCTCTGCGGCAGGACTCTCGGCTGGTGCCTCGCCGGAGTACCGCAGCAGAGGTCGTTCGCCGCAAAGCAACAGCTCCGAATATTTGTCTGCATCCGCCGCTCGGGGGGCTAGGGTGGACGGCCCCAGCACTGGGAGGGCCTCGCGCTTTCGATCGGGACCGCAAACCAAGATTGTGGCTGCGGCATCTGTTTTTAGCAGGTCGGGGTACAGCTCGCTCTCACGACCGGGGCATACGCATAGCTCCAGCTCTGGCGCAAGCTCCATCCCTCGCGCAGGGTCGAGCACACCTCGAAGGGGCCCTCGGCAAACGGTTCTCGCGTCAACCAACAGCAGCAGCACCGGGTCGACCTTAGGCGACCGGATGGGATTAACGCCCTACGTACAACCTAGGTCGACATACATCGGCGGCGGCGGCGGTGGCGGGGGGGGGGAAGGCGGAGGAGAGGCCGCCCACTCCACCGCTCGAAATCAACACGAATGTCTTGACAGTGCCCACAGCGAGACAGCGGCAACCCCTCCTGAGCTGACAGTACCCGGCTACCGATCGAGCGGCGGAGACCGACCGGTCAGGCAGGGAAATCCTACTAGCATCGGGGTCCCAAGGATACCGGTACGCCAGATTTCGTACGGCGAACTTTTCGGCAGGGTTTCTCCGTGCGACCCGCCGCTGCAGCAGCACCAGCGTCGAGCGTCACCTTTGCGGAACAACGGAGGCGAGGAGGGCCGGGGCGGGCAGGGGCAGGGTCAAGGGCGGCGGCAGCACTCCCTGCTGCTGCCGCGGGCATCCTATTCTTCGTCACCCCCATCTTCGTCGTTGACGTTGTCACCACCTTCGCCGTCGTCGCTGACACCTTTGTCAACACCCAGCGGTGGCGGCGGCGAAGGTGGTAGCGGGCATGGACGCTTCGCATAATCTTCTTTAAAGCGGAGAGGATAACAACAACAACAACAACAACAATATCATTGATGTTGAAGCCAACAGACACCAACAGCATCGCCTTCGTCGCTCCTTTGCTCGGCAACAATTCGCGATGGCGGCCTGTCTCACGGCGCCCTCCACGCCGCGCCGGCAGCAACGGACGGAGCGACGTCAGGGTGATCGAGACCAGATCCCTTTCCTCGGTAACCTTGGACGTGCTCATCGGCCTGGTTCAAGCCTATATGCCGGTTCAAACGAGAAACCAACCGTGGATTCTTGAACGTCGTCATACGTCATCGGAAGCAAGCATCGATTCCGTACGCAAGGACGAAGTCGTGTCAAAAGCGGATTTTTTATCGCGAGACAAGTCCCCTGGCTCCCAGAACCACCGCAGCGGTACTCATCGGTGAACATGGGACACGCCAACCGTCTGGATTTTCAGCCAATATTCTGGCAATATACGTCTGGATACAGCAAACAACCCACATATAGGCAGATGGTAGAATACCTCAGCACGGCGGCTGACTGAAGCTTGTGCATTGTGCTAGCTTTGGGTCTGTGTAGAGGAAATGGGGGGAGGGGGGCGGGGGGCGTTGTCCTTGCAAAGGCGTTGAACGGGCACTTCACTGTTAAGGCATCATGAAAACTGCACTCCTAACATGACGTACGAAGGCTAGTCGCGGCAATGGTGTTGACGCTACTGTTTTCGCCGAGATACTTATTTGTCTCCCCCAGTGTCAAACAAGCAAGTTGTTGGACGTGTTCATCCCAAATTGAAAAGTAGACTGCGCGTGGCCAGCCTAGACAAATTTTGGCATGTTCTTCCCCGCGGGATCAAGTGCTGGAGATAGTGCGTGTCTCGTGCGACAGAGTGAGTTCAATGTCAGTACCTAAAACTGGTAGGTGACCGGACAGGGGACGGATGTTTTACGGTTGCTATCATTGCCGTTCTTGTTCTTCTTGTTCTTGTCGATGGTGATGGCGTTGTCGTCGTCAACTGTTGTGGTCGTCGACGTCGTTGATGTGGTTGTCGGTGGTGGTGGTGGTGGAGGTGTTGGTGGGTGCATGTGTTGCTAGGCTGGTGGTGTATTCAACATTGTTGCCTAGCCTGTTCTCGAATCGACCTGGTGCAGATCAAAGGGTCTTCAGAGTCTCGAACAACGCAAATGACCAGCGATGCCTGGAACACAAACAAGAACCAGGCGGTTGCCACACAGAGAGACGCTTCAACTACTCGGCGAAATTCGATTGAGGAGGAAGAAGCTGTGAGTCGCGCATGCGCACGTCGAAACACTACAAGGCCAAGCAGCAAACAAGATGGGTACGTAGAAATTCAACCCAAAACTGCGATGGGCATGGAGGTGTAAACTTAGACATTCCGCCGGCTAAACACTGGCGAAGAGAAACCTATGTCATCGCCCAGACCAACCGAGCCTTGGACTAGACCACAGCTACAACCCCACTTTCCTTCTTTCCTCTTGGGGGAGCCAGCATGTACGTACTACGCACGTCGACCCAGACACTGAGAGGCACCATCCCCGTCACGATGACTGCAGGCAACGTCGACGTTCGTTCATGAATCGAGGAAAACCGACCTCCTCTCCTCTCCTCTCCCTGGTCCGCACAAAAAACATTGCGACCTGTTTAGCCTTTGTTCGTAGAGCACCCCGACTCTCCTTATTGAACCATGCCTCCCGCCGTTGCTGGGGATACCCAAACGCTTAGCCCTGCTCTGCACCTCCCCAAAAGGCCTTACAAGTTTGTCGAAGGCAAGTACTAGACTACCTCAAACCAGCGGCAATCGCACAAGTGGCCACCATTGATACACGCAACCCATCGTCTCCGTTGCATCCTCTGTTGCGTCGCTTCCTCCTCTTGGTATCACGAAACGCCCTCGAAAAAAAAATCCCCTACTTCATTAGAGTACGATTTTGGTCATACCGGCAACCTACCTGTTTGTTCTTTGTCAACGCAAGATAAGATACGGAGAACGTCATCATCAGCAGCAGTTCACGAAGTAGAAAGTGGTGTGCGATACTCCGGCAACCATGTCTCTTCGCCGACGGACGGAAATTGTTTACTGCAAAACTCTTGAAAATCCTTAACTTGGGGACATCATGGGTCCATGTTTCTCTTTCAGGATCAAAGAGAGCCTTCGTCGTTCCCCCAAACAAATAGCCCTCCCCCCGCATAAACGTTCACGTATTCCCTAAAAAACAGCAACATCTGCTCGGTTTTCACGGTGACGCCCGTTGGTGTTGCAACCGAGCGGCAAAGTTACGACAGCAGCCCGCTGCGACAACAGCTTAGCTCCCCTTCCTCCTCGTTGAGACAAGCTTTGGTACGTGGTAGTAGAAACAGGGGAATGTTTTCGTCCACCAAACTTCCTGGTAGTAGAAACAGGTGAATATTTTCGTCCACCAAACTTCCTCTCGCAAAACTGGTACAAAAACTCACCAACAAGGCGAACCCCTCTCAACCGCCGGAAAAGTACGGCATAAAACTCAATGTTGGAAGAGTTCAGGGGCTGGGCGTTGTAGCGGCACTCCCCCCCCACGAAGGACGCCCCGAACACTGACCTAACTAATCGGTATGGCAAGCAGCCATTGAGCACTCCACCCCCTGGCTAGCCCTATCTCCACCTCCGTCCCCTGTCCCCACCCCCCTCCCTACCACCCCACTGGTCCTAACCCCATCTCCAAAATCGGTTAATATTGAGCACTACACTAAGACCAACACCGAAGGGCCTACTCTGTCCTACATGTACGCACATACATAAACCAATCAACCCATCGCAGGGAACCGCATACCACGACGACCATGTGGGTTGTCGCAACCTCTTTTCAAGCTCCGGCTTGCTGGTTTCCCGCACAGAGCGAGCGATCACGAGTGGCGGCAGCAGCAGGCATGACTTCGCTACACCAAGTGCCCCTTCCTTCTTTCCGCCTGGCTCTACAAGGAAAACCCGTGGTAAATAGGCCATAAAAATCGTCCCTTTTAAATGTACCGTGTTGACCTCTCTTTCTTGATATACGAGTGCATGGTTCTGACGGCGTCATAACGTAAACATGCGGAGACAGAGCATTCCGAGGTGGAAGCTCCCCCCCCGCCCCCCTTCCGTATCCTTGATCCTCTAGGCGAACCCATCTTGTACTACCGTAGATAACTACTCGTATGCTACGGGCGCCACCAGTTTCCCTTGCGACCACACGTCGACCGTGGAATTTCGCCCTCATATGAGGAGCTAGAATCAGACCTCCGCTTCAATCGTGCATGCAACCCTACAACACTTCCCCTATCGATGCCGCTTCCGGCAGGTTTACAATATAATTAGTTTTTCTAACTATACTTTCTCCACCCCAGGCTCAACCTAGCAGGGGCCTACCTCATGCGCTACGAAGGGACCTCGACATGAAGCAACGGAATCCCAGAATGACATCTACCAAATTTCTTCTTCATTAAGCAACGGTAACTTTCTTGAGAGGGACGACACTGGGGGGGGGCATACTTGTAGTGTACACATGATTGTCATTGTTGCTGTTGCTATTGTAGATACTGTTGTTGTTGGGTCGTTGTGCTTGTGCTTGTGCTTGTGATATTACGTCGACTACTAGGCCCGGCGGCTCCTTGGCCCGCCGAATCAGCACGTTCAAGCCTGGTCCTTGTGATGCCCGCCCCGTGTCGGAGAAAACCGGGGCTCGAGTTGTACGATGCGCTCCTTCTACGCCTACCCACAGGCTTGTGGCGATCTTGCCTGCCGCCGCCGCCGCCGCCGGCCTCCAGCCCTTTAGCAGACTACTTCGTTTCCCGCACTTCTCGTGCGGGGAACGGGGGTGGCCGCCTCCTTGACAAGGTCGGACGTTAACAGATCGTCGGGGGCAGCCGTGGAGGACTCGGTGGTCGTCTCCGCTGCCACTGCGTGCTGCAAGGTTGGTTGAAAGTAGGGCGCAGAAGGATGGAGGGCGACGTGGGTAACGGGGGGGGGGGGGGGGGGTACATTTGCGTAGTTTGGAAGGAGTTGAGCGTCGGGGGTGATCCCGCAACAAGCGAGAGTGGTCTGGGGATTAGGGGGCACTCAAGGTTGCGTCGCACTTCCATGGCAGGACCTGAGGAAGAATGTAATGTTCCAAAAGCAACAATAGCTCTCGAATAAGGAGGAAGACAGTGAGGGCCACGAATATTCCGATCGGGCCGTTGTGTTATGGATGAACGCTTGAGCGGGGCAAGACAAACGCGTACGCGGGAGGAGATTGGGTGGACGCGAAGCCCTAGTTGGTGTCTTGAGGGAGGGAAGGCACGGGGAGAGTATGAACACCACGCTGGCCGTAGAATCATACCGCAGACTCTCGTATCTCTACAAACACGCGACGGAGATTGTTGGGAGTTCGAGGATAAGGGCCGGGAGATGCGACGGGGGAATTGTCATGATGTTGCTGACAACATGCCGCGATAAAAACATTGCAGCCAATAAGCCAAGGATGTCACGAGAGCATGATTGCTATGCATAGGAGGGATAGAAGCAAAACACAATACTTGGTTAGTGACGCTCGGTTTGAAAAGGCAATGCTCTTATTCTCTCCGTGGGTCTTCCTGAACTTCTTTACACAACACCCCAATACGGAGTGGGAGATCCCTCGTACCTCAGGGTGGCTGTTCCCACGGTGGAGCAGCAACTCGCTCATGCTTCATGCAGTTAGGCAAGCAGATAGATACAAGCAGAGAGAAGAGAAGAGAGAGAGAGACAGAGAGAGAGACAGAGAGAGAGAGACAGAGAGAGAGACAGAGAGAGAGACAGAGAGAGACAGAGAGAGAGGAGAGACGGACAGACAGACAGACAAACAGACGAGAGAGGCAGAAGGAGCGACGAACGGAGAGAGACAATGCCGATCGCGGCCGGTGTTCGGACGTGCGACAGGCAACAGCGCGGGGGTAAAGAGGGCAAGGAGGAGGGAGGTGAGTTAGGTGCAAGGGGTAGGCGCTGGTTGGAGCTGACAGAGAACCCGGAGGGAAACAGAGGGGGGCAGAACCACGTCGAGGTAGTCAGAGAGAGAGGTTTAAATGTTTAGCGAAGGTGCGAAATGAGGGAAACTTTGAGTATTGTTCCACACAGGATACCCCCCTCCCTCCTTATCCGTACACCCACCCTAAACAGTGCAGAACCAGTGCAGATGTATTTATCGCTGTCCTATTAAGCGGTTACGACTACCAACACCGTAACGCCGTCAGAAAATGGGACGGTGTTCACTTTCGAAGGGTTTGTTGAATACACTACTTGATTCCAGGAATTATTGGGCGTGCGCAGGAAATATTTTCTTGGGTTCAACCAAGTGCGACACCTATCGCGTGTTGGGTATGGTTGTCAGGTGTTTACGTACGAGGAAAACATGAGGGGGATGAGTCAAAGCGCATAAGGATTTATGTTGTAGGGGTAAGCCATGACAACCTAAACGCGATCGTAGTCGACTAGCAGCCTGAACAATCATCTCCAGCAGTGTAGCGGAAGTCCGCACCGCGAAAGCCCGAACGGCGGACGCAATAGCACAAGCTTGACAAATAACAACTACCAATGTAAAGGAGATACAAGAGAATTTAGACGCGAGGGACAGCATAAATCCCGGGACGGCCGAATGAGAAGAAGGCTCTTACGTCTTCCCGGCGAAGGAGCAGTCGCCGACCCTGCAGTGGAAGTGCTCCCGCCAGAAGGAGCCGTCCTTGTTGACGAAGCGGCACGTCTTCGTGCGGCACTGGCCGAGCCGTTCGGTAACCTTCTCGAAGTCGTTCCTGGGTGGGTGATTAGAGTGGCAATATTGTTTTTGTTGTTATTCTTACTGTTCGATAAGCTGTGGGGTGCTACACATTGTGGTAACATTGTTGTTTTTTGCTATCATTCTTGCTCGGTAGGCGTGGTGGGTGCTACATTGTGGTCATACTGTTATTGTTGTTATTGTTGTTCGAAAATCTTGATGGGTGCTACCGTTGAAGTTGGTCGCGGTGTGACAGCTCGTTCTCGCGACTTGGTTGACCGACCGGCCGACACGCCCGTGCACTCGCTACCTACAGTGCTCTGCACACGGCCGAGATGCTCTGTGCCAAGCATCGGGTAAAAACCACGCGCCTCACCTCTTCATGATGACGCCCGCGGCGGCTGTCTTGTGTCCGTGCTCGTCCCTATCTCGTTTGCGGTCCCGGTAAGGTCAACAGCGCGACAGAAGCGTTAATACACAGGCAACGGCAAGGTGAACTCACGAGGCTCCGCAAAGCGGAGGGCCAAATAAACACTGCACAGGAGAAACAGGACGAAGATTAAGGCATCCTCGACAGATTTACTTTAATAGCAAAGTTAGTTTGAATTCTTTCAGAGCACATAAATAAGCACGCCCCGAACCGATCACAAGAGAGTAGAGCACGCCACGCCCAAGAGGGCCAACACCATACGCCTCTACGGGTGAAGAAGAGCAGCATGTCACACCTCCTGGAACAAAGCCAAGTGCTTCCATGCTTACTCCTTCGCCACATGGACAGTTAGGTCTCCCAGAAACCCTTCCCTTCAGAAGAGCCGACAAGCCCATACAAAAATATGTCGCAAGGAATGTTCTAGGAACGTCGTCCAACTTTTGCCTTAGGGTTAGGGTAACGATTGAGGCCAGCCCGGGCCACGATCCGACCAAAACGAGGGACAGGCTCGAGCTGCGAGCGACAACGCTGTACTGCATGATAGAGCTGCCAGAGAGCAAGACACACACCGACACACGAACCGGCGTAGCACTTTTCCTGATTTCGGGAAGTGAGAGAGTACCAAAAAGTCTCCTTCCTTCAGCAAGAAGTCAGTCCAACGGCGGAGTGAAAAAATCCCGTGAAAATACGCGAAAAAAAGAGCACAAAAAATGGAGCCTTGCACCGGAAGCCCTTGGCGACCTAGCTAGGCCACGATCCAAGCAGTGAGCAAAAGAGGGAGACTGTCGGAGGGCACGAAACCTTCTCATCCGCGTTTTTTTGTCACCTGGGTCCCGAGCGACGGCAGATCCCGAAGATACACGCCTCTCCCGCCCTCTTGCAAGGCGTGCAGGCCTTGAACCCTCCGGTAGGGTTGCTTCCGTCGCATCGCACCTACCGTCGTGGTTGGCAACAAAACACAAAGTTAATTGAGCGTGGGAAGAACGGATGAAGAAGAAATAACAAGATGAAGAGTGCGTACGAGAGTGCGCAAGAAATTCTAGAACGTGTTGATTTGATCAGATTCAAATCGACGGCTGGACACGGCGCGGGGAGGTTCGGTTCGGTTTGTTTGGTTTTCGATTGGAGACGTTTTCGAGAAAAGAAAGCGCGTAGGCAAGGGAACAGAGCTCAGGAAATTAAGAATCGAGTAAGTGTCGTGACTTAGGTTCCGGAAATTTGGGAACATAAGGCTTCAGGAAAGGTTCGCCGATGTCGCTTTCGTGTGACGACAAGCGGCTCGCTGACTGACCCTACCACACACAGTCACCCCCAAGCAAGAAATCCCCGACCCCTTGCTACTACCGCTGCCCACCTGTCGCGAACCAAACGTCGTACAGAACGTCCACGACAAACAATCGTCTTACATACCGTTCGATCAATACCTCCTAGAGAACACTAAGAATGGCGGCAGACGAACACGAACGCACCTTCTTGTCTGTGCAGCGGTCGCACGCCTTCCTGAACTGAGACCACACGAGGTTCTTGCTCTTCTTCCGGGGAGAGGGCCGACCGGAGGCAGCCGTGGCGACACCTGAACGGGGAAAGTCGGCGACCGGGGAGGGAGGGTTCTCGCTTCGCTGCCATCATTGTGCGGTTTGGTAGGGATTTTCTGGTTTGGCGTTCCTTCTTTCGAGAGAACTATCATGTGACTGCCACGATTGGCCTGAGGCGCCTGGACAATATGAAAATCTTACTACCGCCGGTCAGGATTGTGATCTCACCCAATGTTGCTCGCGGTCATTTCAATTTGCGTGACTACCTCTACAACCAATTTTCCTCTGAGATGGTATTGACCGTCGAGAAAAAGCTACGTAGATGGGGGGTGGATTCCATCAAATACTTGTATTACCTCTGTTCCTTGCCGGGGCCGCGACGTCGAAAGCCTCACCGGTACCTTCCATGTTCAAGTCCATCGCCAAAGGTCGCCGGCTCCCCGCGACCTAGTACATGGAAGGCACAAAGGTCGTTTGGGGGTGAAAACCTCTAGGGAAAGGCTCCGTTCGCTGGTTTGAGAACCGGTGATCTTGCTTTGTTTCGAATCAGATTCATCATCGGAAGAGGAAGATACGTGGCTTGGGAATGTACGACATGTGCACGGTAAGGGTTGAAGGTTGGGGCCAGCACGGAGCAAAAGAGTTTTCTCATCCTTCCATTGGGTGTATGGTTACCTACCGAGGCTATCACGTGGGGGTAAAAGCTCAATGCGTCGGAACGAAACCTACGCCGTCTACTGGCCAAGGTGGACACCTTTCACACGTCTGCTGCACCTTAGAGTTTCCATTTTTGGACACCTTTCGAGTGCCGACGGCCCGTCGCCTCTTCAAAGGTCGAGGTTCGCCGCTTCCAAGCGCCGCCGCGGCCTCCTTGGCCCCATCGCGTTCGTTTCTCCATTGCCCACCGCAGGCGGCGGCCCCAGTGGCGAGAGCAGGCTCTACCTCCTCTCGTTTCTGGACCTCTTGCTCGGTGGTGGCATCGACTTGTTGATCGGCGGCGATACCCGGTATCTTCAGGGGCCACGGTGACCGGCCGTGCTCGCGTACCCTCGATGGCTGCTGCCGTTGGTACGAGCCGGCACCATCGGGGAAAGACTCTGCGTGGTCTCCTCGACGAGCGACGATTCGTCCATCGTAGCCGCTGGCGCTGCCAGTGTCCCTTCCGCGGCCTCTTTTGCCGTTCGACGCTGGTGTACCACCGGCCTTGCAACCGGCACCCGGGCTGTCGGGAACCCACCGCTTGCTCCAGCCACTGCCGCGGCTTGGGCCGATGGGAAACGCGCTCTGCCCTCGGCCTGCTGTTTCCCACGTGTTAGTGCGGTAGCCGTTCGGCTTCTTCCTCCCGGCTGCTCTCGGCGGCGACGGGGATCTCAGCGGGCTGCGCATGCGCATGGGCACTGGGGCTGTCATAGTTGCTTCGTCCCGCCGCCACGCTGACTGAACCCGCAACAGGTCGCCGCCCCTCGTGTAGGTAGAAGCTACCCTTCGCCCTTCACCACGATCGTCACCGTACTGGTGGCCACCGCCGCCGCTGCCGCCACCGCCCACCTGAGGTGATGTTAGGGGCGATGCAGCGTAGCGGCTCCGGTAAGAACCGTCGTCGACACCGTCGCCCGGAAATTCATGGCTGTGCTTCGAGAAGGATTGTTGACCTGCTGTTCCTTCGGACATGACGACTGAACCAAACTCGTCGCCACTGCAGGGGACATTCCTCGCCCACCGCTCCCCTCTAGGGGAGACAGCTGGTGACGACGGCAAAGGGCCGTTCGCAGAGAAGGGAGCGAGAGAGGACGAAGTCAAAGGCGCTCGAGCTCGACTCGACGTAACCCAGCCACCGCTTGTCCTTCCACAGTTGCTATCGTCTTCGTCAAGTTTTGAGACAGGGTATTCTCCCTCTCCTCCCCCTCTTCCTCCTCCTTCACCACCTCCTCCTCCTCCTCCCTCTCCTCCTTCCCCTCGACCACCACCACCTCTAGCCCAGCGGCTGTCAACGCCAGCCCACCTTTCGCCACTGCCATCACCACCTCCGCTGGCAACGCCGAAGTAGGAGCTGCTGGTGTAGGCGGGGATCATACCGAGAGCTGGGTGCGATGACGCCCGCCACCCTTCTCGAACGCTGGAAGTATTGGATACGGAAGCACTGTACACGGCGAAGGAAGCTTGTGCGGTGGTGGTGCCCCTTGGCGTACTGTTTCCGGTCCCTTGGTGCATTGCGCCTGCTACAGCACCTGTTGCCGATGGTGATGATGAAGATGGTGGTGATGACAGTTCGGCAACCGACAAGCTGCTCGCAGAAACACCTGTTACAGTTGCGTTGTGAATCATTTTTCTTTAACCCGAGACCTAGCCTATATCGCGACCAAGTTGTGAAGCGAAAGAATCGTCGACGCTGACGGGTAGTGGCGGTACGGGGCATCTGAAGTGCGGCGATGGAGGTTCATGGAAGGTCGGTCGCCTGCGTTGGTACAGTTCAGTGGAGAAAGTATCGGTAACCCATGCATGATCCCGCGCCTCGGTGTAGCCCTTTGCGTTTCGGCGAAACTCGCTGAGCACATAGTCTACAGATCGCTCTTCACGCCAAGAAAAATACGGTATGCAGCTTAGAGCACGTATCTCGCAAGTTGTATTGAGGGACGACGGGTGAGGCCGTTCCCCCGCGCTCGATGCCTTCATTCTATGCATACGGAATGGGCATAAATGCTGAGCACACCCTGTGGTATCATTCTCAAGAATCCGACTTTTTCCAAACTATCGTTTGATTTTCGGCCCTTCGCCGATACTGAAAAGTCTGGGAGGGGCCTCGAAAATGGTAAGAGCTTACGCTCGCTACAGGCAGTACACGCATCGCCTTTCCACCGAATCTCCCAGCTTACCCAACGTTGCAAAACGCAGGATGGTAGTTTGAACATCTGTTCAACGCACGTACGCATATGCATACGAGCAGGCGAAGGAGAAACCCCTCGGGAAAATACGAAGGGGGCGAAAAACCATGACTTGACCGAACTCACCGTCTCCGGCCTGCCCGGACGCCGCGGGACGCCTTCTTCGCGAAGGAGGCGAAGCCGCAAGCAATAGGAGCGCCATTGCGCTGACGGCCTGACTATCGTTACCACTATCTCCGGCCATGCAGCCCGTGTGGCTTCGAAAATTGCCGTTGGCATGATCGGTCAGTCGGGTGATGTTGCCGGACGTCTTCGCGCTGCTGCTCACGTCGTCTTGTGCCGTCGGAAAGCGCCTGGCAACGGCAACCTGATCGTCATCGTCGTCTCTTTCTATACCGAAGCCAGGAGGTGATTCGGACACCGAGCGCTCGTCGTGTCGACCTCTTGCCGCCAACTTTGCTGATGAACCCGCTGTGTTGCTGGACGAGAAGCTCCCCGCCGGTCCTCGATCATCATCGTCATGGCGGCATCTCGAAAGCGCTGCGCTGCCTAGATGAACTGGAATGTCGCAAGAGGCCATTTCCAATAAATTCTTCTGCTACCTCTGTCGCCAGACGTGGTACTGTCGTTTGTATTCTCTGCAATATCACCGGCGGTGTCCGCTTGCTAGGTTCCCGGGTGGCTGTGCCCAAAAATTAAATTTGGTTGCTGAACAAACATGTGCATGTGCTACGGTGCGCGGCACAACTTACAGAACCTCCCGAACCGTTTTGTTTTTCGACGGCGAACCCATGCGGACAGGCAAACTTGAAAACCTGTTGACTGCTGTTGACCTGATGACCTGATGGATGGTGGTTCCGAGTTCCGCGTAGAGCCAACTCGTAGGTATGCGTATCCGGTATCCCGTCTAAAAGAGATATGCTCGAATCCTAGCGACGGCTGCGAGAGATTTATTTTGTTGCGGTCTTTGTTTTCGAAACAGTATCACTACACTACTGCTCTAAATGTCTGGATGCATGCAGCAGTCTTGCTGAACAGGGCGTTAAGAAAAAAAAAATGGTGACAAATTTTTCCGAAGAAAAAAAAAAGAAAGGGAGCCAGCTGTGTGGGTTGCGTGGCGCAGGAATCATCACGCTCTCCACACGCCTGCTTGTGGGGCGGTGGTGCTGCTACTGTCCCACCGACACTCTCAACACGGATCACAGCTCTAAAAGGCACAGGGGCGACCATCACCGGTCGGGCAGTTGACTTCCTCTTTTCACCCGAAGCGGCCGAATACACGGCGTGCCGAGTTTTTTGCGGGCGGCTGCCTTTCCAACGACACAGCAGCAGCAGCAGCACAGCAGCAGCAGCAGGCATGTTGGGCACGTCCGAGCTCGCGGAGGGATGGGACACCCACACCACAGAGCAGGGGGTGGCCTACTACCATAACAGGGTGACTGGAGAAACGACCTGGCAGCGCCCGGATGGCCACACAAGGTGCGAAAAACACCCTGCTCCATAGGGCGGGGTTATTAGCAGAGGCCTTCGTGTAGACTACAACACAGCAACAGCAGCAGCAGCAGCAGCAGCAGCAGCAGCAGCAGCAGGGGTACAACCAAGAAAAGGCGCCGTATGTTGCTGCTGCTGCTGCTGCTGCTGCTGCTGCTGCTGCTGCGTCTATGTAGTGAGGAACCAGAACACACTCGCGCTTGGCGAGCATCCATGTTCCGTACGGGGAATACAAGACCTGCCTGCCCGCTGTTGTGTGACGGATTACACGGAGTAGGCAGGTCGACCTCTGTGTTGCGGGAAGAGTCCACCCAGAGTTTCGGAACTGCTGTACCGTTAACTGCTGTGCGGGCCAGGGCGCACCGGTGCAGATGGTTTTACACCCCTGGCACCGGCGTGCGCAAAAACAACACAAGAGAACCAAGAACGGCGTGATTTCTCGCGCTGGGCACGCTGCTGTTTGTTTCACTCCGCTGCGGTAGACAACCACGTGCACATTATACCGACATGACCACACGCTTCGGGCATACCACCGTGGTGTGATTTGTGTGCCATCGCAAGCGGCCGCGGACTGAGGTGTGTAGTCGTAGCATCGCTACGATCTGGTCGCCACATGGGTCTTGCAACCTACGTAGATTTAACGATAAAGTTTAACCTCTTGTGAGCTGCTGTTCCACATTCATTCGCTGGTGCCACTGGCTTTATTTCAACGTACAACAGCACTATTATACACTGCTGTAGATCGCTGGTCCTACGTATGGCGACTTCCAACAGCGCCTCTTCTCGTCTACGCCCGGCCGCGGGCGCAGTCTGAGCGCCTGAGCGCTTGCACCCTCACTCAGCTAGCGTGTTGCTTCTTATGATCGTGCACTCTAGCCTCTGCTTCGTGGTGTTGTTTTCAGACCCAAAATCAGTTCGTTCAACGGGAGTTTGTAGGTTCGGCGCAGCAGACAGCATTTATCGATTAATTGATTTGTGTGGTACAAACGTACCAACCCTTTGAGAGACGTTCGGGCATGTCATCTTGCGTCACCCTCCGGAGGCTTGACACCAACGTCCCCAAGCTCAAGATATTTTGTCGAATATCCCCTGTGATGTTTGGCAGTCATCCCGCATGTTAACTACTAAAAATACGTACCCGTCCGCGCGACTATTCCTACGATCCGCTCTCTCTTGCGCGTACCACCTACGAATACAATTTCGGTGCTCTTGCCTTACTGCTGCTGTCTCTCTCGTGGGCGCTCTATGTTTGCACGTTGGCGCTCCATGTCGGCACGTGTCTACTTTTGTCTGCAGCGTCTGCACGTCTGCAGGTTGGCGCTCCATGTCGCCGCGTTACTAATTCCACCCAGAAACGTGCAGACACTACACAGACATACGTGGAAACGTGCACATATTAAGCGCCGACGCTCACACATGGGAGCCCTCTAGATGCCTTGAGTATTTGGAGTAGGGTGGGCAGGGTTGTTCGGACGGGCGGGCTTTTGCGTTGGAATCGAGGTTTGTTTTTTCGCCTCGGATTTTTTTGGAGTGGGACTCTGCTGCTGATGCCATGATGCAGGTGCCGAATTTCTAGAGCCAACCCCGTTCTGTACCTGGGGTTAAAACACCGGGGGGTTAACACTAGGGACAATCTCCCAATGACCCGGTGGAAAACCTGAGAAATCTCCTTGACGAGGTTGTTGTGCAGACGCTCGTGTTCGGCGCCCTCAGCACACGGCTTGTGGATTGTTTTGTTAGTTGCACCCCGTTATATTTTGGTTCGTTCTACTTTCAGCACGAGCAAATTGTTATTTATTGGTGTTGAAGCGGGGGGTCCCCGCGGATCGTTTGTGCCTGAAAACACTCCCGATTTTGCTATATATGTACATACGGTTCGAACCTTAGGGGATGGGAGGGGGGGGGGGGTCCAAGAACCCTCCCAGGAGAGGCGGCGCGATTGCTGAAAGGTCCACGTCCAACCCCGAAACGCCATCATGGTTTCCAATCCGTTTAGGATTGGTTTCAGCTACGGAAAAAAAACCCAAGGAAAGCTGACCGGAGAAAATTGACCGGGAAAAAAGTGACCGGACGAAATTTCTCTCGGCTCGCGAAAGCTACGAGCATGAGATCGCGGCGGTGCCTTCGCGAGACCTACCCCTCGAGGGCTCTGTTCAAGGAATTTCAATCGAAGCGACACCTGCGCCAAAACCAAAGCATTTTGTCTCGCTCAAAATCCCTTTAACTTGTTTTTAGTGGGGACGCCTGTTTGCTCTGCTTCCCCGCGGCTGAATTCTTTGAGCTCAACAACGCCACAAAACCGCCACGACGACGACGTCCGCGGCCATGCCTGCCCACACCCCAGCCCTCGCCAGCACGGCGAACGTTTCAACTCGCGTCGCACGCAGCGCAGCGAAAAAAGTACAACACCCCCCCCCCAAATCAGAGGCGCTGAGGCGCCCCTTGAGTATCCCCTTGCAAGTTTTCGCAAAGGCGTAAACTCCACAACCGAGCAAGATGCAGCAGCCCCATGCTGGCCGCGGCTCGATGCGCTAGGACGAGATAGGCGTGCTGCGCAAGTCTCGGCGAGGACGGTGGGGAGGGGAGCGAACAAGGCAACGAACACCGTTCCGGCTGATTTGCGAGTCGAGTTGCGCTGCGCTGCGCTGCCCAGCACCCGAAATTTTCGCCGCATCGATAATTCCGCATCCTGCTCACGAAAAGTCCACGAAACTCGGACAGCCAACGCAAACGCTGTCCACACATGTGCGTGCCAATTTACAAACGCCATCCGACCTGCACGCCGCCCGCGACAGCTTTACGTCATCCCTACCCTGACCTCTCGCTGCACAAAACAACACCCCGCAAGAATTCGCAATTTCTCAACACATACTCCGCCCCTCGACAAAAATCTTTCATCTATGTGGAGCTAGAACTACACTTCGTTCGATACTCACCCCTTGGTACATCCCGTAGCTCGGATCACGAGGTACAAACAAGGTTTGTGCTAAGGGGAGACACAAAATGCAACGCATGGACCACGGGGGTACACATTTCCCGTCACATGCCCCCTCCGGCCCCGTGCTGGTGGTCCACCTGCTGCGTCCCTGCATAGCTCCATCGCAAAACGCTGCACCGGGCCTTTCGGCATCATTTCGCTGCCAATTTTGCAAAGTAAGCATCTCCCGACCACGAGCATCGAAAGGGCTGCCTGCGCATCTCTTCCAGTGGGGTGATGCTTGTAACCGACGAAACCATACGCGCCAAACTACACCCTGATGACCAAGCTTGATTTTTTTATTTCCGCTTCCTCTCCCTTTTTTCCTCCGCGTTTCACCCGCCAGAGGCATTTCGTGCCCTTGTGCCCACCTCTTTCGCGAAACGCTGCAACTACTGTTGCACCCCCATTCCGCTGCCAGCCGGGAAAGTAAGCAGCTCCCGAAAACGAGCATCGAAAGGTCGACCTGTGCATGCCCGCATCTTTGGCTATCGACGACTGCTGTGGAGGTCAAAACCTGTGTTTCAAATGTACCTGCGAGCAGCCCTCTTTTTTGCCTCCTCTCTGCAACTTTTTTTTCACTTCAACCGTCCGAGGGGCAAGTCATGCCCATGGCGTCCCCCTCCCACAAGCAATCATCTTGTGATACAGCAGTGGTCCCTGTATCGAATTCTTACGTAGAGATTCGACCGTGCTTTATACAGCTCTAGCGTACCTGTGTGTGTCACACTCCTTACTTTTGTTGTGTGTCGGGTATGTATTTGTGATAAGTCTCCAATTGACTGTACTCTGTTCTCAAGTAATTGTATGCATAGCACACCAAAACTTTTTTTGGTCTCTGTGCTGTCGATGAACCCCTCAAAGAATTCCAGATTTAAATCCATGCCATTCTCCACATGATGATGACCGCTCGCCCTTGTGCTGATGCATGCACGCATGCACTCGACTGCCGGTGTACTACAGCAGTACCACTGTACTCACTACTACTACTGTGCTGTACATCACCAAGCATACATGTACATACATGTACGTATCATACATACATTACATGTAGTCTTCTACTAAATCGGTTTTTTGTTTATTTTATTTTTTCGAAGTATGACCCAACAAATCTATTGCATGCATACAGCAGCAGTATTATTATTAATGTCATTATTATTATTATTATTATTTTCTCCCATCATTGGACTCTGTCGTCTGCCCCTCTGGCCCCGATCCTCCACTTCTACTAGCTAGTATGTACGTACAGGAACATCTACCAGCACCTCTACAGCCAGCTCCAACGCGGACATGCTGTTGTAATATGCATGCAGAAGAAGATAGATTCATCCGGTGTAGACTACCATTCCTACTACTACTACTGCTGTATACAGGATGCACGCCTTTGTATGTTTGTTAGATCCATCCGCAGCCACATACTACGTACCACAGCATTCCTTTGACACTATACTGCTGTCATGTAGGTATACTACAACTACAAGTACCACTTTGTCCAAGGCACTTATTGCGTGTCTCGCCAGCCTCCATAGGGAAAACGAGGCGATCACTTCTACAGCAGCAGCAGTGTGTATAGTGTTGAACAAGTGTAGACCACATAACTTGCTAACAGCAGAGCTGCATAGCGGATAGATAGGTAGGCGTTGTGAAGAAGAAGCACAGCCGGTCATCGCTCGCTCCAAAACGCACCTTCTTGCATGGCTGTCCTCGTTAACGGTTTTTCATGTCGGAATCATTTCCCGAAACCACGGTACAATACAGTAATTTTTGGGCGGTAACTGGCCACTACGATAAATTCCGTACGGTAACTCGTCACCACACGGTAATTTTATTGTACGGCAACCAGCCACCACGGTAATGCACAGGAATGTGCGTGTTTTTACGGTAACTGGTCACCACGCACGGTAATTTTCTTGTACGGTAACCAGTCCCCACAGCAGCAGTAGTGCACAGAAATCTATGGTTTCTTTGTTACCGTAACTGACTGGTCACCACGCACGGTAGTATAGCTTGCACAGTTACCCACACCACCATGGCACGTCGGGCCCTGTTTCGTTTGCTTGCCTTCAAGTGTTCCTTAAGGGTGTGGTCGCCGCACACCAAACGTGCGCGACACATTCATTCACCGAGCATCACGTCCGTCCGTCAACCAAACCGGTGGCATAAAAAGAAGGGTGAAAATCAGACAGCATGTCATGTATCCACTTCATTGCACAGACAGGCTCTCGTGGCCTCAAGACGACGATGACGTAACTAGTCGATCATGCGCCAAGTAATAATATGTCATCAATACGACAGGCAACAAGCAAGCGCCGCCTTCCTCATCCACAGAGCAACGGTGGAATTATTCAACGGTTCAACAAACAATGGTGTTTCTGTGCGGTACTGTAGATGGGATTGTGTTGCTCTTACGGTAACATACTCCGCGGTATACCTCGAAAGCACGGGAATTCCGATTTTTCCGTGGTAATTTTTTGTACGGTAATGGGGCACTTCCATTTGTTCGTTAACGGTTTGGGCGTTAACGGTAAAAACACGGAAACCATTTGGATGGGAACGGTAATTCTCATTTTTCACGGGATCACGGGAGACGGTAATTAATAAATACAGTGTTTTTTTTACTGCGGTATAATTACCGCGGAGGAATTAACGAGGACAGCCCTGCCTTTTTATCATCCACAACCACCAGACAGACAGGCGCTAACCAGCGCACAACAAGAAGAAAGGCTAGCAAACTACGACTGGCGTAGTAGGCATACTGTACATCCATCCGCTGTGTGACATGATGATATGTACAACATTGTTTAATTAGTAGAACAAGAACGAGGACTCCGCGACAGAGAAAGAGAGATAACGTTTGCTCCCATTTGTCCCGTTAGGATTTATTTTTCGTGTTTTTTCGTCACACCGTCACGCACGAAATCCAATTCTTTCAAAGGATCCAAGGAAAGCGGACCACGGGTTGGAGGCAGCTCTGCAAGAGCAGGGCAATTTATCACACATATAGGGGAACCCGTTGTCGTGCACTTGAACTGGAATGTTGGCTTTCATTTGTTTTGGAGCTCAAGCTTGAACCTTGACCTTTCGCCTGCGGCTCTCGCAATTACTTTTTTTTTTTGTTTACAGTCCCGGCGGCACGGAAGCCGAGACGACTCTCAAGAATGCTGGCGGCAGCGGTGCTGCTGCTGCTGCTGCTGCTGCTGCTGCTACCGCTGCCTCTTCCGCTGGCACGGCACCTTCCGGCGAGACCGACACCATGTAAGCCAGATGGCGCGCCCCCTCTTCAGGCGCTTCCTTGTTGTTCCCGATGTACATAATCCCTGTTGTGTCTGCTGTTGCTCTGCGTCAAGCTGCGCGCAGGGAGCAGAGCACCATACAGCCCCGCCCGCCCCCATGCGGCGCGCGCGCGGCCATCCGAGACTCGCTTGTATTGCGGACGAGAGCCTCGTGATAGGGGCACGCACGTTGCTCGGTTTGACTCTTTTTGTTTGTCGTTCTTTTGGCGGACCCTCCGCTCGTCGTTTTCCATACACTCGGCACTCGTGTGTCTTGCTTTCTGTTGTTCACTCTCCTATCTGACTACTGTTTTTCACGCCTGCTTTTCCTTTTCCTCCCCTCTCCATTCGTCTCTGCACCCGTGAACAACCGGGGGGGGGGGGGGGGGTGTCACCGCTTGCTGTGTACGATATTTAGCGGCGGGTGGGAGGCAGTCTGGTCCGACCAGCATCAAATGTACTACTACTGCAACCGCGCCACCGGGGAGGCGCAATGGGTAAGAGCACCGGCGGGTTGATGAGCGTACCGTTTAGGTGACACAAGATACCACACCCTCTGGACCGATTTTCGAAGCTCTTTGGTTCTAGTAGCGACCTTCCCACTAGCGCTTGTCAAATGATTGTAGCGAGCTGTCCAACAGCACACGGTACTATTGGGCGAGCGTACGGTCAAGTGAGCAGCAACGCGGCGTCTTCTTCAAGACTGGCGCCTACCCAGCAGGTGTCGCTCTTTTCTCCACTTTGCTTACAACCGGGCGGCGCCCTTACCTCCTTGTCCCAGGAAAACCCCGCACCCCAGCAAACCACCAGCGATCGCGGGCCTCCACCCCCGTACTCGCCGACGCTGGAAGCGCAGCAGCACGGCAAAAGTTTCGCCTACAACGGCAACACCAGCGGCGCAGCCGCCGCCGCCGCCGCCGCCACCGCCGCGGGTAGCCCGCCTCCTTACTCCTGGGGAGCCAGCCAAGAGTCTCCCGCCGCCACCGCCGCTGCCATCGCTATGGCTGGTGCGGGCGCAGAACCACGGGCGGCGGCACCGGCGGCGGCACCAGCACCGGTGGCGGCGGCGGCGGCGGCGGCGGCGGGAGCGACGAGAGTGGTGGTATCGGAGCGGCCGCCCTCCACGGAGAAGGAGGGCTCCGCGCTGCGGGACGCCCTCCGCAGGAGGCAGGAGTCGTTCCGGCGGCTGGAGGACGTGCGGGCGGGGGCGCGCGCGCGACTGGCGGCGCTCAAGGCTGAGACCGAGGCCCGACGGGCGGCGAAGTCGGCGCTCAAGGCGAAGGGGGACGACGGCGTCAAGGTCCCGCCCGCGCCGAGCATGGACGCGCCGAAGGCGGCGGCGGCTGACGACGGGGGCGGGGGCAACGTCAACCCCGCCACGGGGTCTTCGAGGATAGCGATTGCCTCGGTGAGCTCGTCCGTGGGATCCGCTTCTGATTGGTCCGCTTCTCTGGTCGAAGACGGTACCGGTAGCGCCGCTTCGTTCGTTTCGTCTTCTTCGGGACTGGGAAGCAGCAGCGGTGCTATTGCTGCCGAGCAAGGAGGAGGAGGAGGAGGAGCCTCGCCGTTGTACGCCGCTGGATTTTCGCCGCTGGCGCCGACTGTGACCCCGCCGTCGCCGGTGGGCTTTCCTCCGCCAACGGCGGCGGCGGCAGCGCGGGCTTCCCGAGGAGAAACCGAAGCGGCTCGAGGCGAAGCGCCGGCCTCGGACTCAAGGAACGGCGACAATTCTCCGGGAAGAGCGCTTCCTGGAGAGGAGGGCGGCGGCGGCCACCTGACCGGTGGCGGCGGCCACGACACTGGCAGCGGCGCAAGACTCGCCCGACCCACCAACAAGAGGCGGCAGGTGCCGGCCCGGAAAGCCGAGACTCAGGAGGCTATC